>PVIA01006246.1:0-100587 GCA_004024845.1 Tonatia bakeri | reverse complement strand
GTACAGGCCCTGAAGCCCTTTTTCTCCCAAGGGGAGACTGGGTGGCCCCAATTTCCTAGTTACCTGAATCATATGGTAGAAAGGATAAAGGAGGCCTTGAGGTAGGACAGAGGGCCAAGAAGACTTGACAAGACCTTGGGACAAAGAGGGAAGAATGTGTCCAGAGGGAAGGATTCCCTGATGGCCCCCTTGATAAAGACGTGGAATGGACCGACAGAGGTGGAATGGACTGACAGATGGCTGGAAGGAAGACCTCAGGACAGGGTCCGAGTAAAGAACACAGCAAAGCCACACATTGGAGGGTGATACTACTGCCCTCCCTCTTCACTCTCGCTTCTCTTCTTAATTTCTAAAGGTTTAAGACCTAAGCACTGAGAATACTGTGGTGCTACTCCACCCACCTGCTAACTACTTCCCTTTATCGTTGTGACTGGTTTACTGATGGAGCTGAACTTGGGGGCAAGTCCCCATTTTGGCACATTAAGCAATAATTATGACGGACCTGACCACATTGCTCATGCTTTCATCTCTCTGGAATTTTTTCTTATCTTTCCTTGGTGAACTCTTACTAATCCCTCAAAAGCCCTATTAAGGCATCATCTCTGGGAAATCTTCCTTGACCCCATCTTGAGCTTCCACATGATATCTCTACCCTGTGCCTGTGTTTTTATGTTAGAATATCTACTGGTAGGCTCCTTGAAGGGAGGAGAAGGATTATAATTATTTTTTCACCCCCAGGATCTTGACCAGGCCTTGCCAAATAAATAGTAGCAGTCATGATTATTATTATTTATTACCCCTTTTATGTTTGGTAAAAATGACAGTACCAGAACCTCCATTTGTGATGAGTTTTCCCAGGTTCCCTGGGAAGCAGACTCTGAGATGGAGTTTTATGTGCAGAAAATTTGTTGGAGGGCTCTCAGGATTAATACCTCTGGAGTAATAAATGACGCAGTGTGTGGCAGAGGGAGAGTTTAGGCTACAAGGCTGCCATAACAAAGGCCTAGGTTAGTCCTACAGGGACTTCTGGGGCAGGGATGGCTCTAAAGAGTTGCCCTGAATTAGAGCAAGGGGCCAAGGCTTTCACCACAGCGTCAACTGGGTGAAGTATGCGGGTTGCCCCTGAGATGAGGGCATGGACTTGCATGAAGAGGTGCTCTTCTGCTGAGGATGGTGGGACTGTTAGCCATCACAGCCTCCACAGCTGAGGGAATGTGTGCTTCAGTCCTACAGGGGAGATGAAGGGTGTATTCCAGTGTCCATCACAGTTCACACCTGATGCTGCTCGGATCCACCGGCTTCATGCAAAGGGGCTTTCCTGAATGGCACCCATGAGTACAGTCTTCCCTAAATGGTTCAGGGATGTCCAACCTTTTGGCATCTCTGGGCCACACTGGAAGAAGATACATTAAATACACAAACACTAAGGAAAACTGATGAGCTAAAAAAGGGTAAACTTACACGTTGGGCTGCATTCATAGCCATCTTGGGCTGCATGCAGCCCACGGGCCACGGGTTGGACACCCCTGCATGGGTAAAGAGATGACATTCTGGTTTACACCGCAGTCTTTGGTCAGCTGGGTGAGCATGAGTTTTGTCTAAGTAGGTTTCTGCACCTAAAATTTGAGGATTAGACACAAAATCTTAGAGAACCTGTCAAGATATTTAGAAACCCTTTGAAGACATTTCTAAGACTCTCCATTCACCTATCTCTCTATAAATATGGCATTTCTTGAGTCATAGAAACTTCCTAGAAATGTACTTACCTGCAGAGAAAATTTAAAATGAATATATAAAAAACTGAAGTTTCAAGTTGATTTCAACTCCTGGAAATTATATTTAGACTAGGACCTCCCTTCCTACCTCTGACCCTGAAAGTATTGGGTTGGTCAAAAAGTTCTTTTTTTTTTTCCTGTAAGACGGCTGTAGTAGTGCTTAGTTGTCTTTAACTTCATTCAAAACAATTTTTGTTAGATTGTTTTGCAACAGCTGTCATATCAGCGTGCATTTAAAAAAACTTATCGAAATGGACGAATTTTTGTGTAGCCATTTTAATATTGAAGATGGAAGAAAATAGGCAACATTTTCAGCTTATTATGCTTTATTATTTCAACAAAAGTAAAAACATAACTGAAACATGCAAAAAGATTTGTGCAGTATATGGAGGGGGTGCTGTGACGGATCAAAGGTGTCAACAATGGTTTGTGAAGTTTAGTGCTGGTGAGTTCTCGCTGGACAATGATGCTGACGGTCAGGTAGACAGACCAGTTCAAGTTGTTAGTGATCACACCAAGACATTAATTGAGAATAATCAGCATTATACCATGCAGGAGATAGCTGACATATTCAAAATATCCAAATTAATGGAGTTATTGGTGAAAATGAAAAATGTGTCTTTTATAGGAAAAACTACGTGGACTTTTTGGCCAGCCCCATAACTTGCAAACTCCTGCCTGAACAGCATGCTGGCCTGCCCTTCATTGATAACTCTCTTTCAATGTAGAAGTTTTAAAATCAATGATGGTAACCAAAACAAAGTGAAGCCTTGTGAGTTTAGCAGTGTAACCTCTGAGGTCTGAGGCGGGTGTCTTAAGAGCGAGTGGTGAGAGAAGCAAAGAGGATTGAACCAAGTTTCTGTGCTTAAGTCTTTGGTGACATTAGACTTGGTACAGTTTTCTTTGACCTTAGATCCCAACTGTACTTTGAAAACAAGGTGGGGCCATTGTCAAAAATAACCTGCCCCTTGTTTGATCTTAATACGTTTTTGTAAATCTCACAGGACTTCTAGTCTTACATGGGACTCCTGCTCTTATAGATTGAATGGTTCCTCTTTAAAATATATGTGTTGAATATGTCAGAGTCCTAACTTCCAGTACCTCAGAATGTGACATTATTTGGAGAGAGGGTCTTTACAGAAGTGACCAAGTATAAATGAGGTCATTAGGGTGACCTCTAGACCAATCTGACTGATGTCTTTATAAAAAGTTTGGAAATTTGGAGACAGACATGCATACAGAGAGAACAGCAAACACACATGAAAATGGCCATTTGCAAGCCAAGGAGAGAGCCCTGGAACAAATCCTTCCCTGAGCTATCAAAAGGAACCATCCCTGCCAACACCTTGATTTTGGACTTACCTAGTTTGTAATTTCTAGACTTACCTAGTTTGTGATACCTGATTACCACAGCCCTAGAAAATTAGTATGCCTACCTAGATGGACTCTTTTCCATTCTCCACAGAGGCAATTATACACTGTGAGGGATGGGTCTTCTGATAGGAGGTAAGAGAGAGATCTTAAGTGAAACCAACTCAAGCTAGTTTAAGGGGAAGGTGCAAATTTATTATATGGGCAGATGGCCATCTTAGAAACCCAAGGGCAAAGATGTGTGCTGGGCCACAAGGATAAAATGGAATTATGAACACATTTATGATCAGAACTGGTCACATCTCTGCAGGTGGACTGGCTTTGCATCTCCAGACTTTGGAATAGGACAGACACGTAGGTTCCCAAGTTTACGTAGTTGAGGTCCAGTTATCTGGAGAAGGGCCAACATCTCATAATAGCAAACCAGGGGAAGAGACGCCGGTTCAACCGCAGTAACTGTTTTTGTTCCTGTTACTCCTGCCTCAAACCAATCACATACCAGAACTGCTGCTGAAAGTATCCCCTTTGTCCATGTGGGTTGCGAAGGAAGAGGGTTAGGCCATAGTTTCCTAGGGGTTAGTTTCCTAGTGGTGCTGTAACAAATTACCACCAACTGAGTGGCTGAAAACAACAGAACTCTCACAGTTCTGGAGGCCAGAAGTCCAAAATCAAGGCCCATGCTGTGTCTGAAGTCTCGAAGGAGGAATCCTTCCTTACCTCTTCTAGCTTGTATGGGTTGCCAGCAGTCCTGGGTGTTCTTTGGCATGTGCTGCGTCACTCCAATCTCTGCCTGTGCCTTTACGTGGCACTCTTCTCTCTGTGCCTCTGTGTTCAAATTCCTTCCTTTTTATAAGGATACCAGTTATTGGATTCTGTATGAACTCATGTTAACTTGGATACAGCTGCAAAGACCCCGCCTGCTTTGACTTTTCTGTCTCCCGAGATTAACCGGAAACCTTCCTGACACAACAGCCTAGCTTTTCAGCTTCAATGACTGTTGTGTATTTCGAGTCACCACTTCCTTCCCCTTACCATGGAAATAGTGTCTGGGTAGGGTTGTTAGAGAAAACACAGGACCCACAGTTCCATTTGACTTTTGGCTAAGCAGTGAGTAATTTTTTGTTTAAATATGTTCCAAGTATTGCATGGGAGTCTTGAATTTTAATCTGCTAACTCTGGCAGCCCATGTTCTGCGCCTACTTTAAAGATCTGGAAATGCTCGGTAAAAGCACGTGTTGTCCAGTTTGTCACCGCGTGAAAATATCTACACCTGATCAGTGTGATTTAGTTAAGTCGCTTGCCTGGAACCTGTAGGTGTTTCAGTTTATGACAACTGTTCAGGAGTTGGAGGCCATTGAAAAGGTAGTCCAGTGAAAGATGAGCAGAGACTAAACTAAGGTAAAAATATAGAGATGGTAAGTAGAGAGGGGGATTTGACAGCTATTAGGATACCGAATAAAGTATTTTATGTCTGTCTGAATGACTGGTTTCATCTCCTGGGCTTTCAAATGAAGCTACGAACTGAGAAAGGAATGCAGGAGGAAGGGTTGTGAAGCAGGGTGGTGATTTTGTATTTAGACACATTGGGTTTGGGGTGTCTTTTAGATGGCTGGCTGTGTGGTGCTCAGGAAGGAAATAGGGACTGAAGGTACAAATTTAGAGCTATCGGCACATGGGTCATAGTTGAAATACGAAAGCAGTTGTGTTGTTCTAAAGAGAACCTGTGGTATTAAAAGAATAGACTCTGTGAAACACCAGTATTTAAAGTGCACAGTGGAAGGAATCCAGCAAGAAAACAGACATAGTTAGGAAGCAGATGGATGAGTCAGCAATTTGGGCTGCATTCAGTGGGGTGGTTCTTCCGCTGGCCTCACCTGGGCTCATTGCGCCCGCAGCCGGCATTTGGTCAGGTAGGCACTCTGCTTCTGTGAGTGCTTTACAAGCGTCTGGCTGTGTCACATTTTCCAGTGCCCAAAGCAAATTTTAAGAGTAGATGACAGTAGACACGAAACCTGGGAATAGTTGGGTAACAGAAAGGGAGTAGAGAAGCATGAGGCCATCCCAGGTAGGTACTCAGTTACAAAACCTCAGTAGGAATGTGTTTGACTTGAGGTCTTACTAACTATTTTTTCTGTAAGTTTTCCTTATGCAATAAAGTGATAAGTGAGCATGTTTGGCATTAGAACATTGTATGAAATAAAATAATGGGTTGAAACTTACACATTCATCTACAGGGCACTGGCCAAATATATTTTTCAACAAGCATATAATGGAAAACTATGCAAGTATTGAGGTAGCTATTGTATACTGGTTTGGAGGAATCTCAAAAACACATTATTAATCATGGATGAACCAAAGTGCAGAGAGGTATGTATAGTATGTTGTGAATTTGAATATGAGGAGAGGAGATGTGTACTGGTATTTATTTGTGTATACAGAAAAGCAATCTCCGGAACACTATACAAGGAGTTGGTTATTAATTGGGGGAAGGGGGGCTGTCTGGGTGATGGGGGCACAGGTGGGAGAGACTTCATTGTAATCACTTTTAGACTTTTAGATTCTTCAATCAGGTGAACATATAATGATATATAGTCTGAAATGTGAAATAAATGGAAAAGAGGAAGGGAGGGGAGGGTAAGGGAGGGGACAAAAAGAGAGAAAGAAGAACACATGTAGCTTCCACTAGGTTCTACCTTAGGGTACTAAGAAGGTCATTTGGCTCAGGGTGTGATTTTAAAGAGGGTCTCAAAATTTCATCTCCAAATGAGATTGTACCCACACTAACAAAGACTACATTTACTTGCAACTTTGAACTTGTATCCCATTACCAAGTGCCATCTTCTGTAGTGTATTTTGAACTAAGTAAGCCAGGCAATGAAAGACAAATACCATATGATCTCACCATTAACAGGAACCTAATCAACAAAATAAACAAGCAAGCAAAGTCTAGCCAAAGACACTGACATTGAGAACAGGCTGACAGTGATCAGAGGGGAAAAGGGGATGGGATCATGGGGGAAAAGAGTGAAGGGTACACATGGACAATAACAAGGGGGGGTGGAAACAGGGGAGGGAGGTGGGGAGGGCTGGGGTGGTGGGGAGGGGTGTGGGGAAAAGGTAGAAAACTGTACTTGAACAACAATAAAAAAAAGAAGTGAATTTTTAATGCATCCACAGGATGGAATAACCTGCAGATATTAAAATAGTGACATGGGAAAACATACATAATATTTTACCAAGTGGAAAATACTTCTAGAAGTGCATTATGTCTTTTTCATAATGTATATATATTATATATGTAACAGTGGGGGTCTCCATAATTTGAGTGCATTTCTCCCTTTAATGCTTCTTTATGTTTTACAGATTCCCAGTGTAAGAATGTGTCATTTTGGCAATTGTAAAATGTAAAAATAAAAATGCAAAACGTAAAAAAAAGAAAAAAGAATTTTATAAATACTGTAATTATCTTTAAATAGCACAATATTTTCTCCATATTATTATGCTTTATTTACAAATTAACTAGTTAAATTATTAACTTGTGTAAATATTTAAGAAAACCTACACACCAAGAAATCATATGTTTGCATATTTTCACTTTTGTATACAGGTGGGAGCTTCAAAAAATGGTAACGAACTGAACTCCTTTCTGTTTGGCTCTGCATCAACTCTGTCCTGTATGGAGTTCATGATTATACTCAGGGAGACAGTCTGGAGTCTTCTGTAAGTTAAATACATCATTATTCTCCATAGTAAGATCTCAAACCAAAGTCTGGTCCATAAATTTTTTATTACGGGTTGGTATGTGAAGGTGTGTTTTTACAAGCTATTGTTTAGTTTGAGCTGTGAGGTTTTTCTTCCTTATTCAATTGAAAGGGACTGTATATTTGCAAGTTCTATGGCACTAACTAAATAGAAAAGAGCCCGGAATTCCAGACTGTGCTCCCTTGCCAGGACGTAGGTGTGTACTTACTAAAACACACATGGCCATACATATATTCAAACATTTCTTTGTAAGAAGGACGCAGTATAAGTGGGGACTCTGCTTCCATAGTTCTTGTCGGGCAGCGTGTCCAGTGATGAGGAGCGCTGACTCCAGAGCCAGACGCCCTGAGTTTGGATTCAGCTTCCCCGCTAGCTGGGCAATCTTGGGCAAGTGCATTGATTTTCATGAGTCTTTATTTTCCCTTGTGTGCAGTGGGTATAAAATAACTGTTCCTATTAACAATTATATCTACCTCATAAGGGTGTTGCAAAGGTAGGGTAAAAAAAATTAATAACTTTATAGGCTCTTAGAACAGTGTCTAGCATATAGTAGAAACTATGTAAGCATTAGCTATTGTCACTCTATTAGACTCCTGGCAGGCCACACAGGACTAGCAATTTCCTAAGTGACACTCTTACTTTATTCATTATTCAAACAACACCTGGATGCCTAAATATGTCAGGCATTATGCTAATCTCTGGGCAACTAAAAGAATGTACATTTTCCACTTTCTTAACATAGTAACACTGACTCTAGCCCTGGCTGGCGTGCCTCACTGGATTGAGTGCTGGCCTGTGAACTGAAAGGTTGCCAGTTCGATTCCCAGTCAGGGCACATGCCTGGGTTATGGGGCAGGATCCCAGTTGGGGGCATGAAGAAGCAACCAATCAATGTATCTCTCATATACCAATGTTTCACCCCTCTCTTTCTTCCTCCCTTCCCCTTTCTCTAAAAATAAATAAATAAAATCTAAAAAAAAACACAAAAAGAAAAACTGACTTGTCATATCTTCTCAAGAATCTTTGTGTCTGGGTTGTGGAGTTCCCTTATCTAGAGCAGGATTCCTGGGAGTGCGACCATGCTCTGTGGCTTGCCTGCAAAAATTCTGTCACTTCATCAAGAATGAATAACGTGGGGAATGTACTGGAATTCCTCAAAGCCAGCTCTTCCCAAACCTGCATCTGCGTCACACCTGCATGGTGATAGCTGCCAGGACTGGCAGTGTAGGGTGACATCAGGATGGGGCTTGGTGTGGGGACATACAGTTCCTAGCATTTGCCCTGTTAGCCTCCCATGGGGTGGCCTGTGCCTTGCTTTCCAATAGCTTTCCTCTAGCCAGTCTTAAGCCAGGATAACAAACAGGGCTACAAAACTATTTACTCTGAAAATCCTGGCTTTAGTTCAGTTAAAGCTTTTGTACATGTTGTTAAATGACTTTATCATTGAAAGGATCCCGGGACTCCTGCAGTGCATTCCTTTTCATTTTACTTAAAAGGAACTCATGAGGCTCTTTTTTTAAGTGGCCCCCCATATTTTACTTCTAGCACCCACCTGGTACCATACAGTTATTACAATGTTACTGATTATATTCCCTATAACTACCAATTTGTATTTCTTTTTTTAAAAGGTTTATTTATGTATTTGTTTTTAGAAAGAGGAAGGGAGAAGGAAGGGAGAGAGAAACACTGACGTGCAAGAGGAGAGAAACATCCATCAGTTAGCCCTCGTGGACCCGCAGTGGGGACCTGGCCCACAACCCAGGCAGGTGCCCTGACAGGAATTGAACCAGCGACCTTTTGTTTCACAGGCGAGTGGTCAGTCCACTAAGCCACACCAGTCAGGGCAAGAGGCTCTTTCATTTTGTAGTAAGAATGAGAATGTGGAAGGGAGAAAGTGGGGTAAGAGAACTAACATTTATTTAGCACTCACTCTGTGCTGGGAAGTTTATGTATGTTGTCTTTTGGGGCACCTTCCAGACGAGGCCCTGTCTTTACTTGCCTGTGCATCCACCGCAGCAACTAGCATGCCACCCTGTCTACAGTGAGTGCCCTCGTGTTGCGTAATATGAACATATACATGGTATGTGTACACCAGTCTGTCTGTCTCTTTGTCTATCTGTCTGTCTAAATTTTGCTAAAGCTCACATCATTTAAAAGTACACACCTTCATTTCCATTGAAGACCATCCCATAATTTCTCTGGCAAATAACTGATTTTATACTCACTATCATATGATAACTGCAAAGCTAATTAATTTGTCATTATAGTCTTTTGAACTTAAAGATGTTTTCAGTAGTGTGGGTTAAATATCTCTGTGGGTTTGATGAAAATAAGTTTTTAATTAAAATGATTACATTGAGCTTATTTCCATTACCCGTAAAACAGGACTCCCCTGTCTCCTGGTGAAATTCTGGCACTGAGGAGCAGCTGAAGGAGAGGCATGTATACTGAAAAGCTGAATAGGGATGGAGAGAGAAAGTCAGAGGAGGGAGCATATTGGCATCTCAGGTTTCACCCCTCCCTCTACTTCCTAGTTATTTCAGGTCAAGATTTAGAACTGAGATGAACCAATTAGACATCAGCTTCTGGGAATTGTTTGTGCCTTGCAATTTAAATAAACATCAGGTCAGTGATTCCAAAGTTCTGTCATCCTGAACTACCATTGTGGTGTTTACAAGACCCTGGTATTACCAGTGCTAGTATTTCTTACTTTTTAATCAATTTACTTTCTTAAAACTAATTTTTTTAGAGAAAGGACTTTCTATCATACCATAAAACTGGAGACAGGCATCCCTTGCTAAACATTGGATGTACCTATAAAAGTAAATCTAATGAAAACAAAGAAAATATTGGAAAACAATTCAAACTAAACCTGTTTCCTGGTATTTAACTGTGAGGCATTCTCCCTGTTTAGAGGACTACCGGAAGACCAGCAGCAACTGAGAGTTTTCCCTAGGGGTAATAAGAAAGAATGCAATGAATTTGAAGAGGAATAACTTTTCCCTTGTGTAATTTAATATATTTTAATGCCTTCTGAGCCATCACCCAAAACTATCTTCTATAATATACATCATCCCACGCATTGCAAAACATCTTATCAGAGAATCTTTTCATGATTTTTACATGTGCTCACACCCAAGTTTTTGTTAGAAATACCAGTCATAAAATTAGAAGAACTAGTCGTCCATGCACTACTATATTTCAATTTAATGTGTCTAGTAGAGATTTTCCATTTAAAAACACAATATACCTCTAAAAAGGAAAGAACAAGGTGTATTGTCAAAGTCAATGGGGATAAGGGACATTGTAGTCCTAATATTGGGGACCATTTTGAGAGGAAATCTTTGAGAGAAGCATCTACCATCTCTTGGGGGGAAGATAGGGATGGTTACATTGACTTCTCCCAAACATCAGCCAACAGTCTGGATGATGTTTCTACCCTTCTTCTTCCTAGAGGTCTTCCAGGCTGCTGTCTGTGGCCGTCAGTGCATTCTCCAGGTAGGTCCTGGTTGTTCTTGATGCAGCTCAGGTCTCTCATTTCTCCCTGCGGTTCATAGATACTTCAAGTCAAGGGCTGTAGACATTCACTTGATAAAGGAGCACAGATTAGCTGCAACCACATGCTTATAGTGGAGTTACACTGAATGCATATTCAACGGGTGAGAGAGGGTGCACACTGTGAACATGTACAAATTGCCGTGTTGGTCTCTATCAAGGCTTCTTCTGGGGCTTCAAACACTTAAAAGCACTTACTATGTGCCAGATACTGTTCTAGGTTGCTCTATAATTATTAGCTCATCCTAACTTTATCACAGCCTTCTGAGCACCTACTATGTGATCTTAAAGCACTGTACTTTATTACATTATCCCTTATTCTTACAATAATCCTCAAAAGTAGTATTATTCCCACTATTGTAACCACTCCTCAGAAACAGGAAGGATTTCCACCCAAAATTTGGTTAGTATGTCAAGACTGATGATGCCACACGCACACGAAGAGGGTTTGAAAAGATTTATCACTCACATGATGAGGTTTTCTGGGGGCAGGGTGGCTCCCAAGCAGATCAAAAAAATGGTGTGAGCGACAGCAAGAAAATGACACTGGCTTGGTGTGTGTGTGTGTGTGTGTGTGTGTGGTTGGGGGTGGGACCAGGGCGAGGGCTCCCACATTTGGTTTGAACTTTTCATCAGCACCAAAGGAGGGAGCACCGGGACTTTCTTACCAGGTGTGAGGCAGAAGGGGCAAGAGGAAGGGGTGAGGCTTCAAAGTTGTCAGTAGTCAAACATCAAAAAATAGAACCTGATTCTTTATTACATACATTTTACCAGTGAATAAACTGAGATTCTGTGATATTATGCTTAGGATTAGGCATGATACTAGATCAGTCCTTCTGTGTATAATTTAGTCCACGTTTTTCTGTGGTCACATACTAGGTCCCCTTCTTGAAAACACACACCCCTGATCATTGGAGGAGGGTGAGAGACAAAGGAAAGCCACACATTGTAAATCCATCTATACTTTGGAGGCTAGAAAACCAATGTAGCTTGAGGCAGTAGAAGGAGCATAGCCTTTGGAAACAGACAGATTTGCTTATTAGGTCTTCAACTTTTGGAGGGGAGATAGGACTCAATACCCAGGCTTCCACAGGTATGCTGGGACTTCAGGTAAGTCACATTACCGATGAGTACCAACACATAAAACAGTGATTTTCAACCTTTTTCATCTCATGGAACACATAAACTAATACTAAAATTCTGTGGTGCACCAAAAAATAAATTTTTGCCAATCTGAAAAAAATAGGTATAATTTTGATTCATTCACACTGGAAGACTATTGTTGTATTGGCTGTTGTCATTTTTTTATTTGACAGTCTAAGGGAAAAGGTGTCAGAGCTCCTGACTAAACAGTCAGGGACTGTGTGTTTTAAAAACTCTTGTGGCAGACCTAGTGCCAAGGTCTCCAGGCTGTTGGCTCAGTCCTTCCAGAACTCACATGCACTTTTTCTATGGCAGAGAAAACTGCTACTAACTATAGCTTCAGAACTGTTTTACATTTATCAGAGGTCATGCAGTAATAACAGTAGTCACTATATAATGAATGCTTACAAATGAGCTTTTGAAACATTGCCTGTTCCTAAGCTTGGAATTGCCTGTGTGTTTGAGACGGTGTGCCAGCGTTAGGCTGCCTAGACATGCTGTATCGGTTATAAATCAACAGGGTTTTATTACCTTATCCTCGTGCTGTCCTGGCACAAACACCTTTGCTCTAAACCACTTGAGTGTAGATAGAGAAGTCTTCTTTCTCCGTTTCTCCTTATAACCTCAAATGGATAAATTTGGACTGGAGGTAAGGTGGAGATAAAGATAGAATTTATCAACTAAAGGGAAAATAATGTGATCTATTTACCTATGTATCATTTATCTACCTACCTACCTATATTACATATGGTACATATAACTATATAAAAGACTATACTAATACCATATAAAATATATAAAAATCACATTACAAATATGATAATTATTAATATATATTCTGTTTATACTTATTTAATTTTCTTTTTTCCAAGTTTTAAATTTGGGGTATATCTCTGATCATGACCAATTTATCTTGCTTTTCATCTCTAATGTGCATCTAAGAACTTACGGAAGAATCTGAACAGTTGACTAATATAAAGACAATTTAAAGTGCTTGATGGAAAAAAAATAAAGTGCTCGACTGTCAGTATTACCATAGCAAAACTTCCATAAAGTTTATGATACTCCTTTTATTTCTCAAGTTTTGAGGAATACAGAGAAAGCTTACTGGAGACTGTTTTTCGAATTTGGTTTAGAGATTTAATTTAATTTACATTGTTTCCAAGCTCCTTGACCTTCTGGAACCCAGGCCACCCATAATAAACACTTATACTAGCTGTGAATGTGTATCAGGGCAAAACAGGGCTCAGGTAGGTTAGTAATTTGGAGCCCCTCAAACTGATGTTATTTAAATTTGTATTCACTTCACCGGTCAGGCCTCAGGTGAGCCCTCATCCCTGGCTGACATTTGATTGCAGCCTTGTGGGGGACCATGGAGCAGAGGACCTAGCTAAGCCATGCCTGATCCTGGACCCACAGACACTGAGAGGTAATAATCGTGTGCTGTTTTAATTCACTAAGTGCGTGGTGACTTGTTATACAGCAATAGATTACTACAAGCAGTGAGCAGGGACGGTTGCACATACCACCTAGCCAAAGCTCCAGGGCTACCTGGAATCACATCCTTACAAGGTGATTTGGCAACTAGCCGTGTTCCCTGAACGTGCTCTCCAGAGACCTTACCATTGGTACTGGTCACAAATCTTTGCTGCACGCCCCAGAAACACCTCTAATGAGCTTAAGTAAAAATGGGGCTTATTGGCTGACATACCTGAGAATCTAAGGGTTTACAAAGCACCCTCAACCTCAGCTCTGACTGACCCTTTAGGGGATATGTGCCAATATTGGAACTGGTAACTGTGTCTAGATGGATATGATTCTCTGAGTGGTTGGCATGTTGCCTGTAGTGGGGAAGGGGGGTCCAGGGAGGACTTTGCATCTGAAAGCCTTGTCATGTTATAAATAATTATCCAAATGAAAATTGCAGTTGTGTTTCCAAAACAAGAGGTATACAGAGCAGGCAAAATCGCAGGTGCCATACTATTCTAGCCAGAATCTCATGAAAATAGTGCTGCTGACCACACATGAACTTCTCTTCAAGAGAAATTCTGATAAATATGGATTGTTAGATCTCTTTATAATCCTAGCGATTAAAAAACATTTATTAAACTATAATGTACATTATAATCTGCACATTTTATACTAGTGCATACATGAATTTTCATAAACTGAATGCACCCTGTAATCAGCACCCAGATCAAGAAATATTATCAGCGACACAGAAGTCCTGCTGCGTGTTCCTTTTCAGTCATTATTCCTGCTCCCCTCCCCATCAGGGATAATCATTGTCCTGACTTCTAAGAACATTGATTAGTTCTGCTTACTTTAATATTTTATATAAAGGAAACAGTACCGTATGCTGTCTTTTGTGTTTGGCTTATCTGCCTAACATTATGTTTCTAAGACTCATCCATATTGCATAGTGATAAATTAGTCATTAACAGTTTTGCATAGGAATTCATTTTTGTGATTGCATCACAATTTACGTATCCATTCTGCTACTGATGGCCATTTAGGAAATTTCCATTTGGGGCTACTCTTTAGAGTGCAGCTGGGAACACGCCAGTGCATGTCTTTCGGTGACTATGTGAGTGCATTTCAGTGGGATTGCAGATAGGAGTAGAATCGCTGGGTCTCATGGGCTGCTTACCTTCAGCTTTAGTACCAAGTGATTTCCCGAGAGATTATACCAATTTATACTCCCACCAGTGGTGTATGCAGATCCAGGTTGCTACACATCTTTGCCTGGTCTTTCTATTTTCCACCTTCTTCATTTTAATCATTCTGGTGGTAAGTAGTATATTACATTATCGTTTTCATTTGCAATTTCTTCATGACTTATGAAGATGGGCACTCTTTCATGTGCTTATCACCTATTTGAATGTCTTTGTTGGTAAGTCTTCTGGAAAACTTGTTTTATTGAGTGTCTTTTTCTTATTGATTTGTAGATTTCTTTTCATATATTCTGGTTATGTCATTTGCTTAATATAATGATTGCACTGGTGTTTTAGGATTCTTAGGGGAGAAAACTGTACTTGAACAATGATTAAAATAAAATTTAAAAAATATATACAATGATTGCAAATATCTTCTCCAACTTTACCAGTGCTTTTTCATTCTTTTTTTTCAATAAAAAATTAAAGACTTTACTGCAACAAATGAAAATACATTTTCTTCAAAGTCTTTTGTTCATAGTATTATAAACTACTTTTTCACTGTTGATTCATTTCATTCAGTGTCACACTTTTTTCTTTTTCATTACAATTTCTTTCTACATCAAGAGAGGCATCAATTTCCAACTAAATCATCAATAATTAATGCTCTTGAAGACTATTGTGAATTCATAGCTGCCTCTCTTATATTTGTTATAGCATGCTAAAGTTTTGGTTGCTTTTTCCTTCTTAATCATGTCTTTTGATAAACAAAGTTCTCAATTTTAACACAATCTATTATATTTTTCCTTTCTTGTTTAGTGATTTTTGTGTCTTATTTAAGAAACCTTTGCAAACTTAATCCCGTGATGTTTTATCATATCTCAGTGATATTGTCAGGGCCACAGGTTCAGGTCAGTTCTCATCAATAGTAGACATCAATTTGGGTTGATATTTCACTTACTGTTGAAACGATCGTTGAATTTGTGGTTTCTGGGTAGAGTCCAATAACCAACTGATGTGTCTTGGCATGTGCCACATTTCAGAAAAATGTTTTCATCTTACTGATTTTTTCGAGTCATTTTCTAACACTCAAATTGGGAAGAAAACTCGAATTGTTGTTTACCTAACTTTTCTCAGAATCGGGTTGACCTAGAGGAAAAAGCACCTGTTCAGTACAACTGGGCTTTTGTCTGATTGCTTTTTTTTAGCAAATCATTGTCTCTCTCTGAACCATAGTAACCTCATCTGCAAAAGTTGGGGAATAATTTCTGCCATGTGAATATCATGGTATTGTTATGAAAATAACAATGATAACAATGACAATAAAATGATAAAGTGCCTACAGTGCACCAATACTGTATGGAATAGCTACTATGGAAAGACACACTGCCAAGAATTTGGGCAAATAGAGCGAATATGGCACACAGTCTGAGGTTCACTACTAACTGGCAGTGGCAGGAAAGTATAAAAATGACTGAAATTTACATTAGGGAGTAAACTCACTTGATTTTCTCTGGAGAAATGTTCAGCAAAAGACTTTATAGTTATATGCAAATGACAAAATGAAGGTAGAATTTATAGGGTCAAGTATATAAAAGGTTCAGTAGTTGAATTCTATTCTCTAAACTAATTCTAACATTTGAAACTATATACAGATCAATAGCTCTGTTTTATTAATTCCTGCTCAGAATCTGGCTACCCTTTTTACTGATTATTTTGGAAGGCCTAATACTCTTTCAAAGCCTGCCATTGATAAAACCATTTTTGAAAACTCTTCAGTGCTACTATGAGAGCCAATTTACAAGGCCCATCATAAAAACTGTCTGCTTCCTTTTCAATGCTATTTTAACTAAAAACAGCATTATCCTTCTTTGGCAACAGACTTCACTCTGAAATACTTTACACTGTTTCTGAAATCACATCCACCTTTCACGGAAGACTGTCACCAGCTAAATTGTTTGCCTAGAAGTAGCCAAGTGTGGGGTTGCCAGAGTTGGCAATAAAAACAGGATACCCAGTTAAAATTGAATTTAAAATAAATGATGAAATTTTTAGTATAAATATGTTCCATGCTTATACCAAAATCAAATTTAACTGGGTGTCTGCATGTTTTTCTTTAATTAAACAGTTGTATTTTTTTTAAGATTTTATTTATTTATTTTTAGAGAGGGGAAGGGAGGGAGAAAAAGAGAGAGAGAGAAACATCAATGTGTGGTTGTCTCTTACGAGACAGGAATGTGCCTTGACTGGGAATCAAACCTGCAACCCTTTGGTTCACAGCCCATGCTCAATCCACTGAGCTACACCAGCCAGGGCTATGGGTGTCTGCTTGTTAACAGCATCCCTCCCCAGGTGTTGAAGACCTCTGGAAGAGGAGTTGCTGACACGGCTTTGTGTGATGGTGCCATCCCAGGACTACGACACAATTGCTCAAGGCAATGACCTTGAAATTTTGTTTCATTTTTTATTTTTGAGGTTTCGTTTTAAAAAGAGGGATCACTTTATATTATTGTCAGATTTTATAACACGATAGCCAGGAAAAGCACACAGGAGGATACAAGTAACACAAAGTCTGTGGGTTTTATTAGTGTGTCTTGTTTATTACACTTTGACAATCTCTTCTTTTAGTAAATACAGTTCCTTGTAACCTCTCTAAAATCAACTTAGCTTATTTAATAAGTCAGACTTTTTTTTTAAATAACAAGCCCTATATTGAGGTATGATTGACATGTAACAAGAATACATATTTAATGTGTACAGCTAAATGAGTTTGGGCAGACCAACTGGTTTTGTTGGAATGTCATAGGAAATGCTGAATAGAACACACAGAAAAGTTGTCCCACAGTGGAAAATAAAAAGGGGAATTCCCCCTTGAGGACTGGCCTTACCTTTGACCAGTTCTGGTGTTAACTTTGTTCCTTGTGGCTGCTCTGGTGGAGCAGTCCAAGATTTTCTAAGCAAGTGCCCAGTGCTTCTTGCCTTTGTTTAACCATTATCTACTAATAGTAACTTGTCTTTAAATAATCCAGACAGTAAGTACCATCAGCACAGCGCTCGCTTATAGAAATTACAGGGCTGATGTTGTGCAGCATGAGGCATGTGGTCAGGTGTTTGTGTCCTTTTCAGTTTTTAAATAATGCTTAGTATATACTCAGTGTTTTCCTGACACTGTATGTCTTCTATACTCAACATGAATTTCCTTTGAATCCCTTTTCTTTGTGCTTTGAGTAGTTTCCAGTTTTATTTTTAAAAGTGGAAAGTTACTTTTTTGTACAAGGAAATTAGTAGAAGAATATTGTGAAGGGTAGGAGTTCCTTCTTTCTTTCTGCTGCATAGAATTCCATCGTGTGAATGTACCATAGGTTTTTGATCCACTCATTTACTGGTGGGCACTTAGGTTGCTTCCAGCACTTGGCTATTGTAAATTGTGCTGCTATGAACACTGGGGTGCATAGGTTCTTTTGAATTGGTGTTTCAGGATTCTTAGGGTATAATCCCAGCAGTGGAATTGTTGGGTCAAAACGCAGCTCCATTTTCAGTTTTCTGAGGAAACTTGATATTGTCTGGAATAGCCCAATACTACAAGTTTTATCGGCTTGAAATAAATTTCAATCATTGATCAACACACACGTGCATTTTGGGGAGCAACATACAATGAGAGAGGATTTCCTGATGCTGTTGGGCCACCTGTAAGTGGAACCTAATCAACAGAACAAGCAAGCAAGCAAACAAGCAAAATATAGCCAGAGACATTGAAATAAAGAACAAACTGACAGTAACCAGAGGGGAGGGAGGAAGATAAAGGGGGGAAAAATGGAAGAGTCATCAAGGAACATGTATAAGGGGCACATGGACAAAGTCAAAGGTGGATAGGACCAAGGGTGAGAGATAGGGATGGGGAGGGGAGGGGAGAGTGGTGGGGGGAAGGTGTAGACATTTGTGCTTGAACAATAATTACAAAAATAAAAATTTATTAAAGATCCCAAAAGCCCTTTTGGGTTAAAACTAAAAAAATTGTTTTAACAGTTACTCATAACATATTTTTAAATAGCAATAATAAACCAATTATAGGTTAATATGAATAAAATATTTACATAAAAATAACTGTATTTTCCACAACAAAAATTTTAATAAGAATAGCAACA
This sequence comes from Tonatia bakeri, assembly GCA_004024845.1. Taxonomy (NCBI): domain Eukaryota; kingdom Metazoa; phylum Chordata; class Mammalia; order Chiroptera; family Phyllostomidae; genus Tonatia; species Tonatia bakeri. The sequence continues at coordinate 82,182 of PVIA01006246.1, read as the reverse complement.
CTGCTTTTACAAATTCATAAATCTCTTTAATGTCTTGCTGAATAAAAGATAGCTATATTCTCCTGTCTAAAAAAAAGAAGGAGAAGAAGAAGAAGAATTTTGCAAGAAAGCAGAAAAGGCAATAAGGAGTCTGTTCTCATTCCATCAATAGTAAATGTCTTTTAAAAACTTAGAGTTTCTTTAATTAGCTAAATTTTTTTGATAATTTTATCTTACTGAGTACAATGTGAGGTTCCTAAACTTGGAAGAAAGTTGAGAATTGTTACTGCTTTTGAAAATTTGAGTCTCGGCCTGTGGATGGAGAGTATTGAAATGTTAAAGACAAAAGAATTGCTAAGAGGTTCAAAGTAAACAAGCCAAGTGGGAAAAAAAAAAGAGGGAAACCATTAACTCTAGGAAAAACTAAAGGTTATACATGGAAGTCAATTTTTTTCTTATTACACATCATATGACTTGGCTGTGAATAAATTTATTAGTTGTGATAAAATATCTGCTAATTTTTTCCTCTAACGAAATATTGATGATATATCTCTATTGGAAAAATTGAGGACAGAATGTGTGTGAAGGTGGGGAAAAGCGGGGGCCTGATAAGGGTGCTAAATTCTTGGTTTCCCTGGTAAGAAGTTAATAGGAAGTACCTAAGCCTTAAGATGTTAAGAAATAGGTATAGCACATAGCTGTTTAGAAATTTGGAGTGAACAGCATTATGTCTTGGAAGACAGCAAAGCACCAGGCTTAACAAAGCTAATGTGTGTAGGTCCATCCAAATTCACTTTTTTCCTAGAAATAAACATGGGAATAAAATTTTAAAAATATGTTTTAGTCATTATGCCATTACAGTTGTCCTAAATTTTCCCTCTTTGCCCCTCTCCACCTGGTATTCCCTTCCCTCCAGCACCCCTCCCCCTTTAGTTCATGTCCTGGGTAATGCATGTAAGTTCTTTGACTTCTTCATTTCCCATACTATTCTTAACCTCCCCTGTCTATTTTGTACTTACCAATTATGCTTCTTAATCTCTACACCTTTTACATCATTCTCCTCCTTCCTCCTCCCAGCTGATAACCCTCCAAGTGATCTCCATATCTATGATTCTGTTTCTGTTCTGGCTGTTTGCCTAGTTTGTTCTTTTAGATTCAGTTATTGATGGTTGTGAATTTGTTGCCATTTTAATGTTCATAGTTCTGACCTTCTTCTTTTTCTTAAGTATAGTCCTTTAACATTTCATGTAATAATGGCTGGGTGGTGATGAACTCCTTTAGCTTTACTTTGTCTGGAAAGCACTTTATCTAGCTTTCCATTCTAAATGATAACTTTGCTGGGTAGAGTAACCTTGGATATAGGTCCTTGCTTTTCATCACTTTGAATACTTCTTGCCAGTCCCTTTTGCCTGTTGTCTTATGAGAACTCCTTTGTAGGTAAGTCTCCACTTTTCTCTTGCTGCTTTTAAGGTTCTCACTTTGTTATTAACCTTTGGCATTTCAATGATGTGTTTTCATGTTGTCCTCTTTGGGTCCACTTGTTTGAACTCTGTGCTTCCTGAACTTGTATGTCCATTTTCTTTGTCAAATTAGGAAAGTTTTCTTTCATTATTTTTTCAAATGAGTTTTCAATTTCTTGCTCTTCCTCTTCTCCTTCTGGCATTCCTATGATTCAGATGTTTTGCACTTAGAGATGTCCCAGAGGGACCTTATACTATCCTCATTTTTTAAAATTCTTTTTTCTTCTTGCTCTTCTTGTTGAATGTTTATTTCTTCCTTATGTTTTAAATTGTTGATTTGAATCCTAGCTTCCTCCCCTACACTGATAGTTCTCTGTAGTTTTTTTTCTTTATTTAACTTAGTGTAGCTTTCATTTCTTCCCTTATGTTGTTGCCATACTCAATGCGTTTTTTGAGCATCCTGATCACCAGTTGTTGAACTCTGCATCTGATAGGTTGGCTATCTCCATCTCATTTAGTTCTTTTTCTGGAGTTTTGTTCTGTTCTTTCATTTGGGCCACATTTCTTTGTCTGCTCCATTTGGCAGCCTCCCTGTGTTTGTTTCTGTGTATGAGGTAGAGCCGCTTTGACTCCCTGTCTTAGTAGCGTGGCCTGTTGTAGGAAAAGCACCTGTAAATTGTGTGGGGTGGAGCCTTAGGTAATCACCAGGGTGGGGCAACCTGCTTCACTGCTTGGTGGCTCTGTGTCTGGGGCAGGTTTTGGAGAGGGGACAATGCCACTGCCTGGCTTTTGGAGGTTTGCCCAACACTCACTCCATTTCCATTTACTTCATCCACTCCCCATATGTGCCTGGCACCATTCCAGCTATTGCCCTGGTGGTGAATCCCAGAGTGGGTGGGTTTGTGTATGTTCTAAGTTCATGTGAGCCCTTTAAATGGAGTCTCCTGAAAATCTGGCAGTTTATTCTGCCATCCCCAACCCCCACTGGTTTTCAAAGCCTGAAGTTATGGGTTATATTCCTAGCACTGGAACCCTGCACTGTGTGGTCTGGTCTTGAGTTGGGATCGCTTACTCCCAAGGTATCCCTCCTGATTTTTATCCACTGCACATGAATGTGAGACTGTCCATTCCACTGCCACCACTGGCTCTCTGTGCCGCATTGCATCTCCACACTTCTCCACCAGTCTCCACAACTCTGCCCCTCCTACCCGTCTGAATGAATGTGGCTTCTTTAAATCTTTGGTTATTGAACTTCCATACAACCCCCTTTTCTGATGTTTGTGGGTGTTGTTTGTTTGAGATCTAGTTCTATTTTTTTTCTACAGTTGGGTGAGGAGGCAAAGCATGTCTGCCTACACCTCCATCTTGACCAGAAGTCAAGAATAAAGTTTTGAACTTGTGGGCCCTTTTCTGATCTGAGAATGAGCTGGGAAACTCTTGCCTCTCCTTCCTTCCTTTGCTATTTTCTAGGAGGTGAAGGGCCTTGTGATGGCACAAAGGGGAGAGCTTTGACTAGATGAAACACTCAGGATGCCATGGGAAATTGATTAAATCAACAATAAAGTCAGCTTCTTTGGGACTTTGACAACTTTCAGAATTCTTCAGCCAAGCTTCAGATTTCTGAGGACAAGAGAAAACTCATAGGCTACTAGGTTCAGACTTGGGTTTGGATTGGGTTGTAGGTGCTTTCCACTTGGCTAGCAAATTGTCCTACTGATAGAATGGGAAAAGCAGCTAGGGCTGAGCTGGAAATATTTCTTATAGCTGTGCTAGGCTAAGTTTCCTCAGAAGCCAGTTATCCTTTGGCATCAGACACCTGGCTGGCCAGTGAAAGTTTCAACACACCACCAGGTCCAGTTGGCTGCCCTTAGAAGAAAAGGACAGAAGAGACACCCACAGTGCCAGTAAGCAGAGCTATTGCAATGTGGGGATACACTCCTTCCCTTCTACCTTTGCAATAAAGGAAGTTTGGAGTGTTTGTTTTCTTTTTGGACCCTTTCCTCATCTTAGAGTCTCTGGGACCTTTTGCTGTGGTAGAAAGATCGTTTTGTGCTAGTTCTGTCACAGAGAGGACTGGACTGGACCTTTGCCAAAATCTGTAGTAACAGCCCAAGTCATGTAGAGCTTAAAAGTCAAGTACGGTCTTGCTGTTGGGATGCCACATTTATAAGACATCTCCCTCAGGCATTCTAGGCTTCAGGAGGAGGAGAATCACTCCTTATCTCAAGTCTGGAATGCAAATACTGAGTTATAAAGTCACTTAGGCAATCTCCTTTGAGATCGGTGCCTCTACAAAAAGAGCTACAACAGGACTTCTTAGACTATTAGACTGATAAAAATTTCCACATACAGCCCTGGCCAAGTGGATCAGTTGGTTGGAGCCCTGTCCTGTACTCCAAAATTTTGTGGTTTTGATCCCCAGCCAGGGTGCACATGGGAAGCAACCAATTGATGTTTCTCGATCACATCAATGTTTCTTTCTTTCTCCCTTGCCCTCTCTCTAAAATCAATAAACATATCCTCAGGTGAGGATTAAACCAAAAGTTCTTTAAAAATTCCATGTATATTTTTTTTAAATGTGTATTGTATAGGACAGTAGTGCTCAGGCTGGATATAAATGCTAAGTTAAAAAAAATCACAATTATTTTTACAGATGACTTTTCTGCTCATGGATTTTTTTCACTTTCCTCCTAAGTCCTATCTCCACAAATAGAATGTAAGGTCCTTGAAGTCAAGGGTTTTGTGACACATTTTTTTTAATCTATTGATTACATTTACAAATATTTTCCTCTCTCTCTATAAAATATTGAAGCATATCCATCATAAAAACCTGGGTTAGACTAGGTATATTCAGTCTTCTTTTTGCTTATCTGCATATTCTAATTTTTCTACAATTGAGGGCCATAGGGAATCTCTGTCCTTGACAACATTCTTCTGTCCTAGAGGGCCAAGGGGCCACACGTGTATTGAATATAATAATAACAAATAAATAAAACAACCAAAGCTAACTTTTATTAAGCACTTACTATGCCAGGAACTGCTTTACAGATCTTAACTCACTTAATCTTAAAAATGACTCTTCTAATCACAGATGTCTCAACATTATCTTGAGAAACATCCTGTGCTCAAAAGCTGGGTTATTTCCTGATTTTTATGTAAGCAGATTGACATACTTACTCTATGATTCTAGTCATAGTGCTGTAACACTTGTACATTCATTTGAAAGACTTGAGGGGAATGGTCACAGTGTTGGCACCAATGACTGCCTTCCTTCTGTCATGAAATTTGAACTTGTATGTGTCATGAGTAGATGTACAAACAAACTAAAGCAATTGTTTCTTATGGTTAGAGATTTTGAAACTAAGCATCAACGGGGTCCCATGTCACTGCTTCATAGCGAGAAGAGAACTTGCCATTAGATAAGAATTCTCCAAGTACTAACTAATTCACCTTAGGGCGCACAGAGTTATCACACATGCACTTAAAAATGACTCCATTTAAAGTGAAAAAAGCATGTAACAGGGTTTTTGAGGTTGGCCTTTTAGCCCTTAGTATTGCCATATCATGTGGGCAGTGACCTATCCTCTAGTGTCTCCAGGAAAGCAAGAATCATACGTAATGAAAGTAAAGAGAAGTCAGTGCCAGCCCAGGGCCAACCCATCACTCCGCCCAAACCAGAAGAACAGGAGCTTAATGCCTGGAATGTGCTGTTTCTTCCTTCTACAACCACCAGCTAGACTCATGGCTGCTGGAGGTGTTCCTGAAACTTGGGGCAAATGAAATTGGGAGAACAGGTTACACTACACTGTCAGAAACTGGAGCAGCCACTGTAACTACAGGAGAACCAGTCACCTCAAAGGAAATCACAATCATGGAGACTATTGGTAATCAAAACAATTCTATCTATTTAGATTGGCCTACTGCCATTCTAGAACATTTCTACCCTCTGGCCCAGAGTGAAGAATAGTTATGGCACAGGGGCAGGGTACGAGTGGCTAACGTTGACAGAAAGGAGAATTTTGGAGCTGGAAATCCTAAGATATTCTATTTCCGGAAAGGAAACAGAGGCACAGAGAAATTCAGAGATTTGCCCAAGATCACACAGCAGTAGTGGAATCTGGACTCTGGACTTGCAGTTCAATGTGCTTTCACTTGGGACATGATTTTTAAAAAATAAAACAATGTAACATTTCAAAAAATTTAGAAATTTTAGCAAAAAATATTACTTGTAATCACAACTTTCCAGTAACTATTAGCATTTCTGTATTTTTTCTTCAAATGTTTTTATTCTCCTATGTTTCACATAATCATAATTACTGACTGTACATGTTCCTATTTTGGAAAACAAAAGAAAAAGTGTTTTCTCATTTGCAATTTAAGTACACTTTTCATGTTCATTCGTATTTATTTTTTTTGCATATACATGTATCAGGTATCATTCTAAATAAAACAACGTCCTTGTCCCACAGAATTAATATTCTAATGAGATAGACATAGAATCATAAACAAACAAGGTATGATATTTTCCCACCAAAGTGGATAATTTTTAAGTATATTTTATTGATTATACTATTACAGTTGTTCCAATTTTCCTGTTTTCCAATTTTCCCCCTCTGCCCAGGACCCCCTTCCCTCTGGCAACCCCCCTCTCTTAGTTCATGTCCATGGATCATGCATATTAGTTCTTTGGCTTCTCCATTTCCTACACTATTCTTAACCTCCCCCTGTCTATTTTCTACCTATCAATTATGCTTCTTAATTCCTGCACCTTTTCCCCATTCTCTCTCTTTCTCCTCCCAGCTGATAATTCTCCAAATGATCTCCATATCTATGATTCTCTTCCTATTCTGGTTGTTTGATTAGTTTGTTTTTTAGATTCAGTTGTTGATAGTTGTGAGTTTGTTATCATTATAATGTTCATAGTTTTGACCTTCTTTTTATTATTTTCCTTTAACATTTCATGTAATAATAGCTGGGTGATAATGAAGTCCTTTAGCTTTACCTTGTCTGGGGAGCACTTTATCTGCCCTTCCATTCTAAATAATAGCTTTGCTGGATAGAGTAATCTTGGATATAGGTCCTTGCTTTTCATCACTTTGAATACTTCTTGCCAGTCCCTTTTGCCTGCTGACTATCTTATGAGAACTCCTTTGTAGGTAAGTCTCTGCTTTTCTCTTGCTGCTTTTCAGGTTCTCTCTTTATTATTAACCCATGGCATTTTAATTATGATGTGTCTTGGTGTGTTCCTTCTTGGGTCCAACTTGTTTGGGACTTCCTGTGCTTCCTGGACTTGTATGTCTATTTCCTTCATCAAATTAGGAAAGTTTTCTTTCATTATTTTTTCAAATGAGTTTTCAATTTCTTTCTCTTCCTCTTCTTTTCCTGGCATCCCTATGATTTGGATGGTGGGACTTTTGGAGATGTTCCAGAGTCTTCTTATACTCTCCTTGTTTTCTTGAATTCTTGTTTTGGTTGAATGTTCTGTTCTGGTTGAATGTTTGTTTCTTCCTTATGTTCCAAATCATGGGTTTGAATCCCAGCTTCCTTCCCTTTACTGTTGGTGCCCTATGGAGTTTTCTTTATTTCACTTAGTGTAGCCTTCATTTCTTCCCTTATGTTGTTGCCATACTCAATGATTTCTCTGAGCATCCTGATCACCAGTTGTTGAACTCTGCATCTGATAGGTTGGCTATCTCCATTTCGTTTAGTTCTTTTTCTGGGGTTTTGTTTTGTTCTTTCATTTGGGCCCCACTTCTTTGTCTCCTCCATTTGGCAGCCTCCCTGTGTTTGCTTCTGTGTATTAGGTAGAGCTGCTTTGACTTTCTGTCTTAGCGCACCTGTTAAGTTGTATGGGGCAGAGCCTTAGGTGTTCACCAGGGCAGGGCAACCCACTTCACTACTTTGTGGCACTGTGTGGAGGTATGGGTCAGAGAGAGGACAATGCCACTGCCTGGCTTCTGCTATTTGCCTGGCATTTGCCCCACTTCCAGTCACTTCACCCACTCCCCGTGTGTAACTAGCACCCTTCCAGCTGTTGCCCTGGTGTTGAATCCCAGAGTGGGTAGGTTTGCATATAGGTTTAAACATGTAGGTTTAAAACCATTGGGGCCTTTCAAATGGACTCTCCTGAGTAACTAGCAGTTTCTTCTATCACCCTAACCCTGTTTTCTCCAGCCAGAATTTAGGAGGCTTTCTCTTCCCAGTGATGGAACCCTGGGCTTCACAGTCTAGTCTGGGACTGGGATTGTTCACTTCTAAAGTACCCCCCACCCCCGATTTCTATACACCACACATGAATGTGGGACTTCCTGGTCCTTCCCGGACCTATGTCTCTCTGTATCATGACTCACCGCATCGTCTCCAGCCCAGCTCCCCAGTTCTATCCCTCCCACCTATCTGGATGAATATGGCTCCTTTAAATCCTTCATTGTCAGACTTCCATACAGTTTGATTTTTGGCAGTTCTGGGTGTTTTTTTGTTTTGAGGTTAGTTTTGATTCTTCTTGTGGTTGCACAAGGAGGTGAAGCATGTCTGCCTACGCTTCCATCTTGACTGGAAGCCCTAATGTGGATAATTGTTACTGAACAAACGCCATTAGGGGGAGAAGATGCAGCTCATTTTCTCATAGGCTGAACATATAATTAACATTAATTTTGACAGGAAAACATTTTTTTCTCTCGAGCCCCCAAATTAACATCCATTTGTGCTAAAACAACACCAATCCCATCAAAATAGACACAATCACATTAGTCATATCATTGGTAAATAGTTATCATAGGACACATGCCTGTGTTCACAGAGCATCCGTATGGTACCTGGTGTTTATGTAATTAGATGTTTAATGCAAAAAAGAAAAGATAAGCAATAAAGATGAAGGACATGAATGAAAATGATGAACAAGATGAAAACTTTCATAAGTACTTTAAAAGGAGAAACTTAATGCAACCCACATGATTTCTAAGACTGCAAGGATGCCACATGGGCACCTATGCTGAATGTGCCCTGTGGCTTTTTAGCACAAGAAATCCAAATCCATCCTCTAAATGTGAAGAATGCCCTAGAAGCTAAAGTGGAGGTATTAAATAAAACTGATTAAGCCAACTTCTTACAGTATCCCCTTATCCCCTACCCTCATCTCACACACACACACACACACACACACACACACACACACACTCACACACAGTTCTGTGCAGGGCAGGACTGAGTATTATAATGGCAAGAAGTTGTAAGTGGTAGGTAAAAAAGAAACAATACATAGTACTGCATATATCTGTATCTACATGACACACATTATATATAATGTATGTGTCTCCATATATAGAATGAAAATAAAATGTATATCAAGAGGATAGGGAACAACAGGGGTGGAGATGGGGTAAGGAAGGTCACATCTAATACAGGATAATCAGGGAAAGAAGGTCTGACTGGCCAGAGGTGACATTTCAGCACAGCTGTGAATGATGTGAGAGAGAGAGGCATGGAACTATTTAGGGAAAGAGCATTCTGGCAAGCGAACAGTAAGTACAAAGGTCCTGTGGTAGATCTGGCTATCTGTGCTCAAAGAATGGCAAGGAGGCTGGTGTAAGGAAGCCCAGTGAAGAAGGGCAAAGTGGTCCTTCACCCAGTGGAGAAGGGTAAAGTGGTCCTGAGATCTGACCCCAGTGGCAGTGTTTTGAGCATGCTGGCCAGATAGCTAGATGCTAGGTTAGGAAGTCTTACTGGCAATGCTCAAAACCTGAGTACTTTGGAAGCCACTGGAGGATTTTGAACAAGGAAGGATACAATAAGATTTATATCTGAAAAACAGAATATTGGTCAGGAAACTAAATTAGGAGAATATCATGGGATTCAACAAAGAGAAGGAGATAGTTTGGGTTCGGGTTAAAATTATTCAGGCAGAGACAAGTAGTTACACAGTCCCTTAGTTGTGTTTTGAATACGGAGTGAACAGGATCTGCTTTGAGTTGAATGTAATACATCAGAGAAACAGAGGATTCAGTACTACTAATAACAGTAACTGCTAACAGTAACCTAATGCATACTTGGTGCCAGGTCCTCTTTCTCTGCTTTATGTATATTAATAACAACAATAATACTGTATGCCTTTCTAGGGCCTTCCCTAGGCCAGGTTGGCAGTGTTTTGACATACGTTCGTTCACGTCTTCACACCTGTCCCATAGGGTGGACACTTTCATCTCCATTTTTGGGTGAGAGGCACAGATTGGTTTGACAGTTTGTGTAAGGATGACCCAGAGAGGAAGCAACAGAGCTGAGATCTGACCCCAGGTTCTGGCTGCAGCATTGAGGTTCGTAACCACTGTGCCCAAGGCCTCTCATGATTATAATATTTTGATCTGAGCAGCTGGGTAGGCGATGGTGCTATCCACTGAGACAGGAATATTTGAGGCAGAGCAGCAGGTTGGGGGCATGGATGTCAAAAGGTTGGGCTTTGGGCAGAGTTTGAGACGCCTCTTAGACCTCCAAGGGGAGATGTTGTGTGGCCACTGGGTGGATATAAAGGATCTGAAGTTCAGGGCTGGAGAGAGCTATGTGGAATGACCAGCTCCATTCTATGTGGAATTCTAAATGGAATTTAAAGCGAAGGGACTGGATGAGATAACCTGCCATGTGACCATTGCAGAGGACTAAACCCTGAGACATGCCAACATTCGGAGTTTAGAAATAGAAGGTAGCTCCCGCAAAGGAGACTGGGAAGGAGCAATGCGTGAGGCAGGAGGAAAACCAGGAGAATGTGCTGGAAGCCGAGAGTTTCAAGGAGAGAACTATCCACCCTGAGAAATGCTGCTGAGAAGCCAAGTAAAGCAAGGGTGTCTCAGTCCTCATGGTGCTGAGTTTAATTGCTGCACACAAGTCCTTCAAGGGGAGGAAGGAGTTCTTTTATTATTTGCTCTGGCATGTTCAGTTCCCTCACAGATAGCTCACTAACTAGAGGAATAAAGGTCACTTGATTCAAGTTACATTGTTCATTTGAATTCAAATTAAATAACTTTTGGGTATCAGGTATGGTACTAGGCACTGGCACTAGAAATGTAGGGGGAAGCAAATCACTGATTTTTTGCTTTTGAGAATGGACCAGGCAAGAAGGGGAGGAGGAAGAGGGTGAGGAAGAGGAAGAAAAGGAAGAGAAAGAAAAAGACAGTGGTTTTGATATCTGAGGGTTGCCTAATGAACTTAGTCAGGACACCCTATAGAAAAGCCCAAAACAGTGATGAGCCACGTAATGATGGAGTTACATTCTGATGTATGTGTCTTTAGGTGGTTTTGTCATTGTGTGAACATCGCAGAGTGCACTTAGACAAACACAGATGGTGTAGCCTATGACATATACACCGAGGCTATATGTTATCACCTATTGCTGGCAGGCTACACACCTGTGCAGCATGTTACGAGATCAAACACTGTAGGCAATAGTAACACAATTGTAAGTATTTGTATAAATATGTAAATGTTAAAAGGTTACATGAAAAATAAAATACAAAACATAAAAATGGTACACCTATGTGGGGCATTTACCATGAATGGAGCCTGCAGGACTGGACGTTGCTCTGGGTGAGTGAGTGAGTGAGTGGTGAGTGCGTGTGAAGGGCCAGGACAGTACTGTACACTACACTTTATCAACACTGTGCACTTAGGCCACACTAAATTTATAAAAACTATTTTTCTTTCTTCAATAATAAATTAACCTTAGTGCCCTGGCTGGTGTGGCTCAGTGGGTTGAATGCCAGCCTGTGAACCAAAGGGTCGTTCGTTCAATTCCCAGTCAGGGCACATGCCTGGGTGGCGAACCAGGTCCCTGGTAGGGGGCGCTTGAGAGGCAACCACACATTGATGTTTCTCTCCTTCTCTTTCTTCCTCCCTTCCCCTCTGTCTAAAAATAAATAAATAAAATCTTTTAAAAATAAATAAATTAACCTTAGCTTACTGTAACATTTTTACTTTATAAACTTGTTTTAGCATTTCAACTCTTTTGTAATAACACTTCGTCAAACACAAACACCTCAGACAGCTGTACAAAAATAATTCTCTACATCTCTCTTCTGCATCAGTCACAGTGAGTAACTCAGTGCCACATTATCATGGCTACAATGTCACTATGCAACAGGAATTTTTCAGTTCCATTACAATATCATGGAACCATCATTGTATATGCCACCCACCAAAACATCCTTTTATGGCTTGTGACTGTAGTTGACAAACCTCCCCACCCAACGATCCCATCGAGTATGAGCATAGATTTTTCAGACATGCTGGCTCTTAACAGAATTACCCACTGTGGACTCTTTCTCAGGAAGCTACTGGAATGTGTATGTAGCCCGGACAAAGGTGGCATAGCGAAGAAGAAACATGAGATTCAGGTAGTGAAAGACGGTTGATGAAGACCAGGAAAATCCCCAGAGTGTGGGGATCCCGGGGCCACAACTGTGCAGCCACCGGTCTAGAGAGCAAACAGTGTGCAGCGATTGCCTGATATGGCGAGACGTATCGAGTGGAGATTTATACCCTTGAGGAAAAGTATGGGGAAGCGATGAAAGGGGGAAGGATGCAGGGGTCTTCTTTTTTGGAGTATGTAGACATTCCCTTAGTCCCTAGGTTTCAGGATAGAAGCTCCGTCACAGTTGTGCCCAGCGTCCTGTCCCGAGTGTTTCTGGTATCACCTCTGTGAGTGAAGCTTCAGTGTTCTGCTGGGGGTGGGGTAGGGGAGCAGTTGCTCAGTGGCATGAGGTAGGTGAGGAGCTGAAGTAAAATTTCCTCATATACAGATTTGCAACCAATTCCATCCTTTGGCATGTGTCACATGCCATCATCTTCCTTCCTCATCATCTTCACCACTTCAAGAACTGTCGTTACCATCTATTCCTGATCCTGTTTGTGCTTCTAAGGCATAAGTAAGCCTACTTTTGGGCCTCCTATGCTGCTGGCTTCAATTTCAACCTTTTCTGTTTCTTGTGTGTGTTTAAAGTAAATTTTTACTTATTCATCTGTTTTCTGGCTTCCAAAATTTTCTTCCTGTTCTTTTCTTTTTATTCTCTTTATCTTTATGGTTTATGATGTTTTTATTCCACTACAGTCATTTCAGTGAGGTTTAGAAGGAAACAAAAGGTAAATATATGTGTTCGATCTGCCATGCTGTTTAAAAAGGAGTTTTTAAGAAATTGTGAAATATTTGCATAGTTTAATAAATAGTTACAATGTGAACAATTATTAAGCAGTACTCAAATCAAGAAATAAAACATTGCTGGCACCCTAAAAGGCCTCCAGGTATCCCTTCCCGATGGCAGGTAGATCTCTAAATTTCATTTTTTAGACATTTTTTTGAGGAATTCTCACTGCCAAGGAGCTTTGTAAAGTAGGATCAGGACAAGAGCAAACTCAGCATTTTCTTTAGGCAATGAACAGCGGTGGGTACTTGGTTTTATAAAGATGAGCAAGCACAGCCCCGTCCCCAAGGAACTTAGCCCTCTTTCACAAGAGTGAATTCAATGGTGCAGACTTTGAACAGAGAGGACACCTTTCAGAGAGTCTAGCTAGCTCACCACATTACTGCGTAGTCTCCCGTCCCCACCCTCAGGGTGAATCTCTGCAGCCCTAGTGGGAAACCTGCTCCTCTGGCCGCAGCTGATTGGATTAGAGTTCTAGGGACGTTTGACTCATGTTGCGCCAATGGGATTTCCTCCCTAAAGGATTTGAATTCAAATTCAAAGGTGCTACTTGGTCTCTGCTGCCCACTGAATTAAGGGCATGTCCACACTGGCCTGGACACTTCTGACCATGTATCCGTGGCCATGCAGAGAAAACCCATCTGGAGAGGGAGAGGTGGAAACCAAGCAGGCATGTAGAGCCTCTTTCCAGTGTCTGCTTTCAAACTCATGGACTCCATGAGATATTCCTGCCTTGATTAAAACAGCTATAATACTGTACCACTATGAAGGCCAAAAAATGAGTAATAACATGCGTAGAGGGCTCAAAGCAAGAGAGAGGGTATATCTGGTTGAAGAGTAGATGGAATTAGGAGTAGTGAAATATCCCATGAAAAACTTCAACAATTGAGTGCACCAGAAATGATGGGTAAAATTCTAACAGGAGGGAATGGCATGAGAGCATTTATAAGTGAAAGGAACCATACAGGGAGAGAAAATTGGGGGCCTTGTTCCAAGATGGTCCTTGTGAAAATTGAAGAGCTCTTCAAGCAGTTTCTGTCCCTGCATGAGCTGTGACATATGCCAGCACATTCTAGGTCCTTTTCCCACTTGGAAGTAATTAACAGCAAGTGTCACTCCATTCTTATAGGCTTCCTTCTAGGTACGTTGCTTAAAAAAAAAAAATTAAAGAGGCCATCCAGGAAAATTCCTGTATTTCTATAGAAAAAAATTTCTCCAACAAGATGTGATGTAACTATAATGCAATGCTGTGATGTTCAGTATAAATTTCATTCTTGTTTCCTCATTCCAGGATAAGTGGTAATTAAACACTTCCCAGCAGTGTGAGGTGACTTATAGGAAATCCAAACACAGTTTCACTCCAGGGAATCCTGTTAGACTCTCTTGGCCCTTTTCTCAATATCTGTATCCGTGGCCTTCAGATGTATCAGGTCACCCATTTTCAGAGCCACCAATTACTTTTCTAGGAAAATAGGTACTTTGCCAAATTTTAAAAGCACACCACAAATGGGACTTTAAAAAGTATGTAAAATACCTCTTGTGGTCTGAACAGCCATTGTCCACAAACTGTGCTTCTAAAATCTAAATGAACTATCCAATGATAAGGTATTACATAAATAGGCATATTTCATATATTTTTTAAACAATATTTTACTTATTTATTTTTAGACAGAGGGGAAGGGAAGGAGAAAGAGAGGGAGAGAAATGTCAATGTGTGACTGCCTCTCACATGGCCCCCACTGGGGACCTGGCCCGCAACCCAGGCATGTGCCCTGACTGGGAACTGAACCAACAACCCTTTGGTTCTCAGGCTGGTACTCAATCCACTGAGCCACACCAGCCAGGGCCATATTTCATATTTTTATATGTTTATAAGTACATTGATTAATGAGAGGAGTAAAACTTAACTCAGTAGGAAAGTTTGGAGAGAAACAAAGAAGTGAGAATTTGTATCTCATAGCTAATATTATTTACCTTATTTAGGGAAAGATCTAGTTTTTATTCCAAAGTAACTTTTAGCCAACAAGCCAGTGAAGTTATAAAATTTTTTTTGAAGTTATAAATTTGAAGGCAGCTTATGTTACTCTCTTAACTGTTGACCCATTCATAATTTTAACTATTATTCATTCCCAAACCAATCTTTATCAGAGCCTTGCAGTTAGAACTTCTCTGAGCTCAAAAACTGTCTTTTTTTCACCGAGTACTGAACACAGGTATTCCCATTACAACAGATGTCATTGCAACATTTTCTGTATCATGAAGAGATTTTCATATACCAGCCTTATATAGGTAAATAGTCCAATTAAAAAATGGGCAAAGGACCTCAAAGGTCCTTTGGGCAAAGACTCTTGTAAAATTGGAAGTTACAAAATAGTCATGATTATGCAAAGCATAGCATAAGGTACATAGTGATATTGTAATAGGTATGGTATCAGATGAGTGCTTAGACGTAACAGGCGGATCACTTCAGAAGTTACATACCGGTAAATGCCTAACCGCTATGCTGTGCACCTGAGGTTAATACAATGTTGAATGTCATCTGTAATTGAAAAAAAAAATTTTAATTAAAAAATACAATAGAAAAATACCTATACATTGAATAAAAAGATTACTACTTAAGGTTTTCTAAGCTGAATTTTCTTCTCATGTGTGAAAACAAAACAAGAGATAAACAACTTCACATATTCAAAGGCTCAGAAAATAGAGAATTCACGTATTCTTTTTGAAAGCACTATTTGCACTGGCCAGGTAGCACAGCTGGTTAAAGCGCTGTCCTGGTGCACCACGGCTGCAGGTTCAGTTCCCAATCAGGGCACACACTTACATGTGCAATGATACATAAGTGGAACATGTCTGTCTCTCTGTCTCTGTCTCTCTCTTTCCCCCTTCCTCTCTCTCGCTCTCTAAAAAACAATAAAGAAAAAAGAAAACATTATTTGAACACATATATCAGATATTTGGAAGATCTTAAAGAAGAACAGTATAGAGTTTATACATAGTTCACGACATTGTGTAAATGTTATAAAACAAGAGAAACTAACTAGGAAAGATGGGCCGTTTCTAACAGCAGTATTTCCAAGACTCACTTACATCAGCCCCATTCTCAATAAACTGGAAAACAGCTAGACAATTATATAATGCCAGCACTTTTCGTGCTGGGGGCTATTTGTATATAATCTCATTTACTCCTCTGTAACAAGGTAAGAAAAGAATTATTGTCCCCAGTTTGGATGTGGGAAAGTAAAACGTAGCAGTATGTCCTTGCTCAAGATATTGTGCCCAGTAGGT
Source organism: Tonatia bakeri (assembly GCA_004024845.1). NCBI lineage: Eukaryota > Metazoa > Chordata > Mammalia > Chiroptera > Phyllostomidae > Tonatia > Tonatia bakeri. The sequence goes on along the minus strand of PVIA01006246.1, from coordinate 66,272 downwards.
AACAACGTCAGGAAGTCAGGTTTCAGAGTCTAGAGTTTAGCCTCAAGCTCTTCTGCCTCTCACATGACTACGAAGATATACTGGTCATGAGCTGCCTAAGGATTTGTCCCTTACTCTAGATATCTAAAGAAAATGAGTTTTGTTTAAGTAGCATTGTTCATATCTAGGGCTATTGGCTTTAAAGGAAGTTTCCAGGAAACTGATTCAACAGCTACAAGAGTTCTTGTGCTGCATTCGTCGGCGTTATGCTTCCAGGTTGCACTCGATACCCCTTTCTCTCTCTCTCTCTCTCTCTCTCTGTGTATAGATACAGATATATAGATATATAATAGATATAGGGATAAATGTGTATAATACATAATTACAGTAAATTTTACACAGTTGGAACATAATTTCAAACCATATGTTTGTTTAAGTAATTGCATTATTTGGATTAACTTTTATTTCCTTGTGAAAATATAGTACAAATAATGCCAGTTTACAAAAAAAAAAAAAAAGAATGCTTTGTTCACACACTGCACTGGGCTAAATGCATGCTCAGGACTGTTTACCAAGGACTGACTGATAAATTATACTCATGTGTGGAAATGAACAAGAATGGCCTGAAATAGACCTATGCCTGGCACATTTGGCTGGAAGGTCTGTTTTAGAAGAAAAACCTGAGAATCACATTACAAGTGTGACTCATGCATTGTTAGTAATGTTTCAAGGCAAGCCACTTAAAATATATCCTGAGTACTGACACTGGAAACGATCTTTTCTTCCATATGCTTTCAAGTGTCTTCCTTTAAGTGTACATATTTATGACCACGTTTAACACATTTGAATTCTACAAGTATAGCACGTGATTAAGAGAACAAATTCTGAAATCGGACCTCGATTAAAAAGCTTAATCTCCACCATTACCTTGGGCAAGTGATTTAATCTTTCTAAACCAGCCTCCTCATTAGAGAAATGGAGATGATCCCTAACTCAAGGGTCACAGCAAAAATTATGCTCGTCGATGTCTAAGGTGCCCAGCATGTTGTATAATACAGCACGTGGTAAGGCTCATTCAATAGTAGATAGTAGTGACATGTGTTATACAGACTTCCTCCTGTATAATCGCTTACCTGCGTACGGGCTGGTACTTCAGCTCAGTGCACACTGTCACCCCAGTCGCCCATTAATTTATCAGATAAGGAGATCTAAAAATTCCAGCTGTATCTTGTTATAAGGACCTGGACTTTTGAACTTGGACAGCCTGACAACCGCCCTTCCATCCACACTTCCGAATCAGTCGCCTGCTCGTTTCAGGGATCGGAGGCAGATGATTCACTTTGCGCTGAGCTCTCCCTCGTGCTTTCGCCAGACGTGGCTGGTGGCTCCAGTTCTCACCTGCCCAGGTGTCCGCTGCGTCTGGGAGGTGCTGGCTGCTGACGACTCCTCAGCTCGGCCTCGGCAGGTCTCGGAAGTCCCAAATCGGGGGCTCTTCTGGCGGCGGCGGGTACAGAGGCTGCCGCCGAAGCGTGTCCCCCTCTCCACTGCGCGGACTGCGGGCCGCCGGGGACAGACCGCTGCGGACGCCTCCAATCACCGCCGGGCGCCGCGCCTGCCACGCCCGCGGCGCGGGGAAATAAGAAGTGAGCGCCAGGCGCGCAGGAAAGGCGACAGTTCGGGCTGCGCTCCTCCGAGTCTCCAACTTGCGCTCGGGGCCCCGGCAACCGTGCGGCCATGGACCGGTCGCGGCAAATCGGCACCTTCGTGGTGTGGGACTACGTGGTGTTCGCCGGCATGCTGCTCATCTCGGCCGTCATCGGCATTTACTATGCCTTCGCGGGGCGCAGCGAGCAGTCTTCCAAGGACTTCCTGATGGGCGGCCGCAGAATGACCGCCGTGCCCGTGGCGCTGTCCCTCTCCGCCAGCTTCATGTCTGCCGTCACCGTCCTGGGCACCCCCACCGAGGTGTACCGTTTCGGGGCCATATTCAGCCTCTTTGGCTTCACCTACTTGCTAGTGGTGGTCATCAGCGCGGAGGTCTACCTGCCGGTGTTCTACAAACTGGGAATTACCAGCACCTACGAGGTAAAGGGGGAGATGGTGGGCTAGGGAGGGGAGCGGGGAGGACTCACCAGGCTCCCGAAGGGGGTTTCAGGTGGCAGACTCACCACCAGGCTGAAGTCTCTCCCCGTGCAGGTCCACCTCCGCCCCCGCCCTCCCCTTTCGGGAAGAGGTGTCCTGTAAAGGAGGCAGAAATCTTGGGACTACTCTCAGGATGTCAGTGAAAAAGAGAGGCTTCCAACGTAAATGGAGTGATGTGGACTGGTGCTCGCTAGGGCCCCTTCTGCCTGGATTCTGAGTCAAGAAGAAAGATTTTTGAACTTTTTATCTTGGGGAGGGTAAGCCCTGCTAGTCTCAGCTCCTCCTCCTGGAAATGAATCACTGTGTTCCAGATCCTCAGGCACCGCTCACCCTTCCAGGAGAGCTGGGGAGACATCTGTACGCCCCTTCTGCCCTTCCACACACAGCCCTTCCAGAGAGGGGCAGGTGCTCAGAAGTTGCTGTATCTCTCGTCCCAGGACTTGCTTCTGAGGCCAGGTTCTACCACCTGGTAGCTGGGTACCTTCAGTTGACTTATTGAACCTTTTGTGCCTACTTCATCTCAAATCTCAAAGTGAAAATAATGATGCCACCTACCTCACCCAGTGGTTGGGAGGATTAAAAGGTGTGATGCAAGTGCAGCTTTTAAAACCGTGTCTGGTACAGGGTCGGTGCTGAATAAATGCTGGCTCTAAGTACTGGCGTTGTGGTGGTAGAGGTGGTTATTTTGGGATCGCTAGGAAAATTGGGCTGTGAGGTTCTTAAACAGCTCTGCCTTCTCTACGGAAAGATGCTTAAAGAGAGCTGACTGTCCTACTGTGCAGGTCCACTGGTTATAGGTTTTCTCAAGCTGTCTGCAGGAAAGGGCTTTGCAAAGATGGTGAATCTTTGGTTTAGTTTAGAATGTTTGGTTTATTTATTTATTAATAGTTTTTAAGGCTTTTATTTATTTATTTTTAGAGAGAAGGGAAAGGAGGGAGGAAGAGAGGGAGAGAAACATCTATGTGAGCGAGAAACATTGATCGGTTGCCTCTTGTATGGGCCCCAGCTAGGAACCGGACCTCCAACCCAGGCATGGGCCCTGAACAGCAATCGACCTGGCAACCTTTTGGTTTGCAGGACGATACCCAAGCAACTGAGCCATGCCGGTCATGGCTGGTTCAGTTTAAAGAGCTGTTGAATGGGAGTGTTGGGGAGGATAAAAGCTCAGGGGACCAGTAGGGTCCAGTGCCCTCAGTGGTCTCCTTTACCCAGGCACTAATCTATGAGCCACATACAAATCTACATAGATTTCCTCTCTAATAGGCCATTATCCAGAGGACTCAGAGTCTCATTCTCAGCAGCTGCTTCTGTCCTTGAACTTATATAGTGCTTGCTCCAATCCAGTCACTGGAAGTTGGTTTCCTAGTAAGACTGGTTTACTTGGTGCTGTGGACAGGGTCCCTAAAGCATAGTAAGTGTTAATGACAAACTATATGGGTTCTAGTGATGTCACCCAGGGCAAGGCACCTTGGGGACAGCATTGCTTTCCTCTGGTCATTGGGTTTGGGTTAGTTATCACCCTAGAAGTGAGCAGGATGGAATTTCTGTTTTGCATAAAGGTAACAAACTGGCTGCCCCAGGCCAAACTCAATATTCAGTCATGTTTTCCCCCACACACTTGTGGTGTTTTGGAAAAAAAGATACTTTAGCACTTACTGATGGTAGAAGTCAAATAAAATTCCAGATCTAGCTTCTTTTGAAAACCCCCAGTACCGGTGACATGGAGCCCCCATCCCGAGTGGCCACAGGAACACCAGTTTACAGCCGTTGTCATCACTCCCTGTTTCCATACTGAGGGCTCATCCATGCATTTGCATGGTACTTTCTTGTGCTAGAGAAATCTTCATCAGCATTTATGTCTTCATCAAAAATGCAAAAGGGAAAATGGAGAGGGGTGAAAGGAGTTATTGTTTCAAGGGAGCTGTGAGAACGTATTTCTTAGTTGATGTGAGCAATATTCCAGTACATGAATATATGAACACTTGGCTGATACCACTCACCTCATGTGTTTTACCCGATGGGACCTGTAGGCATTTGAGTCTGTGAGCTCTGATTGTGTAGTTAACCAACACCAGAACTCAGAAAGAGTTTGAAGAATCTGGCAAGAGGACGTCAGTGCTCACAGGTGAATGCTGCTCTCATAATCACTGACCCGTGCCTCTACAGGGCAGCAACTTAACCCAACCAGAAACAGATTTCCCACACTTTTCCAGAGTGGTGGAGGCTAAGTTAGCAGGGTTCCAGCTAACACTGGCAAAAAAGCAAAACAAAACATTAACGTTTACTGAATGTTTAATACATGCTGAGCACTGGCTATGTGTTTTACATACATCATCAAACTCAGTCCTCACAACAGTCCTTATAAGGGAGGTACTATGAGAGAGCCCCATTTTGCAGACCAAGAGCCTCAGAGCAAATTAAGCTGCATAAGAGCACATGAAGCAAAGTAGACACCTGCCTCAAGGCTGTGCAGTGGGGCGTATTGGCTGCTTCTGAAGGCTCTAGTGAGTCTTCTAGAGGAGTATTTTGTTTTACGGTGAGACCTGGAGCCACCCATGCAGAATAAGAACTCTCAAGTAAAAAATATCTCCCTATTTCTAGTTTGTTAGCTAAAATCAGCTGTTCAGAAGCATTTTTGACATCTAGTTACCACTGTCTTCAAAGTATAGTCCTGATAGGAGTCCAGCAACTTCCAGACCCACAGATAAGAAGTAAAATGCAGGAATGTAATTTCCTCATCACTTCTTCATTATCTTTCTGGATCTAGTAAAATCTGTGTGTTTGAACTGAATTGTCCAGACTGTTTTAAAAAATAATTCAGTAGAAGTTTTTGTGTCTCTAGATTATTGGAAGTTCTGAGGACTATGACAGATCTTGGTTGATCAGCGGCACCTACTGTTATTCTCTAGTTTTGTCTGCATATCGTAGAGCTATTTTCCAAACCTACTTCTCAGTCACTTGGGCTCCTGGAAGGTCTCCAGGTATTGCTTTAGCAGCCCAGTAATCACCAATAGCTGAGATAGTGATAGACTCCTTGGTTCTACCTGGAGTTGGTCTTGTGTGAGCTTAAGTCCATAGGTCTGCCTGGATCCAGCTGACATTGGAGGAAAAATAAACTTCATTGAACCAAGTTACTTCATTCAATTTGCTGTGTATATTCAATTATTAGGTTGCAAGGTTGGGGTTCTCTCTGAGCCCAGTGTCCTCATGTGCTTATACTTAGTACCCGCTCATGGAGTTGTTGAGAGGACAGTGTACAAAACAAATACTTTATAAATGTTAGCTGTGATTATGGAGCAATAGTATCCTTCTCCCCCCTTGATTATTACCTAATGTTAGTTTTTTTCTTTCTTCTTTTTTTCTGCTATCTGAAAAGATTATTGTTGTCAGTCTTAAAATTCTCTCTACATGTAGTAATAATATTTAAGTTAAAGAATGTCTTGGACTACAGCTTTCTTCCAGCTCTGAATTTCTAGGATTCTAGCTCTATAATACATTCTGATGTGTAATATAGGAGACAGCAGACTACATTATGAGTATAACAGATGTCAAGGGGAGTGGGAACAATGGCAAGGTTGTTGGTTCTGAACAAAAATGGACTTTGGTTGATTTAAGTTAAAAAATTATTGGAAGGATATGGGAGTAGCTCATATCACAGAGAGAAAAGCTGAACAGACTGAGAAGACAGAAGTCAGGGCAGCCTCTGAGGCCACTCTGTCAGAATCCATCTGCTTCTGCTCCAGTCATATTCTGTCTTTACATCTTGTCTCTTAAGATTGAAATACTGCTCTGGCTGGTGTAGCTCAGTGGATTGAGCATGGGCTGTGAACCACTGGGTTGCTGGTTCGATTCCCAATCAGGGCACATGCCCGGGTTGTGGGCCAGGTCCCCAGTGGGGGCCACGTGTGAGGCAACTACACATTGATGTTTCTCTCCCATTCTTTTGCCCTCCCTGCCCCGCTCTCTAAAATAAATTTTAAAAATCTTTGAAAAAAAAGATTCAGTTCATCAAATACCCACAAGAAGAGCTAAGAAGAGAAGCTGATGAGGCCAGGCACTTTGATTGACAGTTCTATCACAATTGCCTTGCACTGGGAATGGATGGATTTGCTAAGTGAACTAGGGGAACTCTATGGAGTAGGTACGTGCATACCAAGAGCAAGGGGAGAACTTCACTCATTCTAAAAATGCAGAATATAATTTCATTTATATGACATCCCAGAAAAGGCAAAACTAGGGTTGGAGAACAGATCAGTTGATTGCCAAGACTGACAGGTGAGGGGAGGGTTTGACTACAAAAGAGCAACGTGAGGGAGTTTTCCAGGGTTAGGGGACTGTTCTGTATGTGTGAAAACTCCTTGAACTGTACTCTAAAACAAGAGTCAATTTCGTTCTTTGTAAATAAAAATAATAGTCAAAGAGAAATAGAAAATGCAAATTAATCATGAAGTTTAACTTTCTCATTCCTTCACTTCTTAAGCTGCTTATTTCTTTAACAAAAAAAGAGTGTCCAGAGGTTTTACATATAACCATTTTTCCTTTTCTTTTTTTTTGGAAACAGTATTTAGAACTTCGATTTAACAAATATGTTCGTCTCTGTGGAACAATAATCTACATTATTCAAACAGTAAGTAGCTCTCTATTAGTTTATTTTACCTTTTGTCATCGGTGATGTTTTTAGTCAAGGCGTCTGGCCAAGCTTCTTTTTTGGTAAACACATGAAAGATAAAAAAGAGATGTTGAAAATAGGAGGAAACAAAAAAGGAAAAACACTCATCACCACACAGTATTAATCCTTCAGACCACTGAACAGTTTTCAACAAGTGAATTTCCTCCTGGGGAAAAAATGATTTAAGTGAACGGTAAATATTGTATTGGTCAAGCGACAGTTACGTTGTTTTAGGAAAATATGCTTTCCCCCATCCCACCTACCCACCCAAGAGACAGTAAGGGCATTGCTGAGATGACAAAGATTTTTGAAAGAGCTGTAGTAGTTGAGCCCAGGAATTGTAACAAAGGAAAAACAGGTTGCATGTTTTGTAATATTTTCACAACATGTTAAATAATGGGTTTGAAAAAATTAATTGACAAGGGAAGACATTAGGAAACAATTTTCTTTGAAAGAATACTTAAAAATGAATCTATTTTAAAAATTGAACCTTAAGACCCAATTAAAGCAGTTACTGAGGGTAAAACAATAAAACCATACATTCTGGAGGTGTTTTTAAAGCTATGTACACAATACAGTAATTCGAGAATATGCAAGTATAGATTTACTGTCTGACATAATGGAAAGCAAAGACTTGCCAGCAGTCAGTGCCAAAGAATGCTTCCCACCCTTCATTCAGCCTGTTGGAGGCTTGTCCTGATCGTTGCCACATGATTTATATCTATCTTCCTCTTGGCAGCTAAGTGCTTTGGGGTTGGGTTTGGTAATGGAAGTTTAGGAAGAAGTTTTCATCCTTATCTTTACTCACAATAGCATTTCTCCCATCAACAACTACCTAAGCATTTGCTGTAGCACGACAGAGTACCTTTGTAAGTTCTGTAGCTCAACTCCATCTTTTGTCTTTGTGAATTACACTACTTAAATTGTAACATCTCTTAACACTGGCGGTGTGCAAGGAAGGAGCCACTTGGATTCTGGTAGACTTTCTGAGGTAGAGCTGAGGCCAGTGCGTGTGGTTGGTAACTACTCAGACCCTCTTCAGATCATTGTTAGAAAGGGCAACAGGAATGAAAAGTGGGGCCTTGTGTTCAGATGGTGGTCGGTGGTCATGTCCACCATCTACTTGGACAGAATAATGACTGGAAAGCTAGTTTACTCTTACAGAAAGAGGGGAGTTTTAGCTTCTCCCATACAAAGGACTTACTTTCAATACTACACAATAACATTCTTTTCATAACGTGGTTCTTCTCATAGTGTTTGTATAGAGTAATCATAGAATTAACTTCTATGTGATATATTTGACATGTCAAGAGCAATGGAAATGATATTTCGAGAAAAAGATCTTACTTATTTTATTCACTATTGTACCACAGATTAATAAGTATTTATTAAATGTATAAATGAACAAAATAAATAATATAAAAAAGTGGAATGCAGTTTTGATTGGCTTTCATGAGTTTTTAGAGCAAATTTCCACTTTTGTTTAACTAATGAGGATGCAAACTTACAAACCAGTTTCTAAAATTTTCACTGTTTTCTTAATTTATGCAGTGATTAACAATTGTCTGAAGGCATATAAATGAGGGACCATTCACGTTTAAATTTGTATTCTTTCTTTCTGTTTTAGACATAGGAATATTGGTTTCTAGCTTGAGTTGATGGATCAGTGACTATCTCCACGAAGCACCACATGAAAAGTCCATATTTTTACACAAAATTGGTCATAAAAGATTTTTGTAATCTATGACTATACCACAAATGGAAAAAAATAATCAACTTTACTTAAATAATATTTTCAAGTTATAAACACATTTTATTAAGTATATCGAACTGCTGTTTTAATTTATAATTGAATTTGTAGAAAAGTATTTTTATTTTATAATTCATATCACTTATTTGGTCTTCTCTTTTCCCCTCTAGGTTTTATATACTGGAATTGTTATTTATGCCCCTGCCCTGGCTTTGAATCAAGGTACATTTTAGAGTTAAACAAATTATGTTATATTTAGGGTTCATTTTTAATAGACTTTATTTTCTTAGGAGATGGAGGAATGCTTCCAGTAACGTGCATCAGCTTGAGGTGGGAAAAGTGGGTTCAGTGTCTACGCTACCAGTTTCCTTGGGTTCCTGAATCCATAGCTCTGAAAGTTTGGCTCATTTTTAGGATAGACCTCACTAAGCAAGAGTCCCTGAGACATGTCATTCTCCATTCCTTCAGAACGAGCGCCCCCTATAGTCTAAATCGTGAATTACTGCACTTCTTCCCTTTGTGGTTACAACCTGGAACCCATCTACAAGATGTTTTTTTCTGTTTGGCTCAGTTGCTTTGTAAAATCTGTCAGGGAGAGAAGCTGTTCTTCTCCTTACTTGCAATGTGGTCAAAAAAGCAAAAGAAATAGATCTGTGTGATTTGAATATCAGACTACTACTACTGGCAAAAAAACCCCAGATGGCTATAAGGTCATTATAAACAAATGTAGGAAGGTTGCGCTGATCAATACCTTACTGTTCTCTCAAGTCAGACAGATAATCCCTGTGAATCTGGGACAGTTTATCGAGGCATAGGTTCCTGTTAGTCATATTCTCAATGGACTTCAGGGAAACTACATCCATTGAATTCTTATCACTAAGAAGGGAATTTACCTGTAAAACTTCCTTGTGAAATTGACAAATGGACTCTGTGATGGGAGGAATATGGTGCCATTCCTGGAGTTAATATAAAATGAAAAAAAACTTGCTAACTCTACACTTTAATTTTTTTCATTTCATGATAGATAGATAGTAGTTATGACCCAATTTTATAAAGTACAACAGCATCATCACAAACCACTCTATTATGTAATGCGTGCCTGACTTCTGAATGTTAGGCATGTTTTGTGTCAATAGTACCAACATCGTAAATGAATCATTTCACATGTAAAAAAACTGAGCTATAAACTTCATAAGTTGCCTGTTGGCTTTAAGGGTTAGTGAAGATTTTTGGCTGTAGGGGTTTCAAAGTGCAGTTTTCATGTGCAGCTCTGGGAAAAAGAGAGCAGTACCTTCACCAAGCACTCTGCTCTTACCAATTTATTGAGCACCTCCTTTGGAATAAATGAGAACCCAAGGGACTGCATTTTGACAATGAGTGCAACTTGAGTATCAGTTGTGTATTTCACAGTGACCAAGGCGGTGGTCACAAGCACAGACATATTACTTACCGAGTCACAGGTGCTGAGTAGAAACTTGTTTCACTGAATTGAAACTTCATCATATTTAAAACATTAACATTAATATCTCATTTTTGTCCAGCAGGAGCCTCATTAAGTTGTCTCTTGAATCCAAGTAGTGTTTAATAGCTACCTTGCTTTCTGGAAGAGCAAGATGTTTCAGTCTTACCTTGTAAATTTCCTGGCCCTGCCTGGGCATCAGCTATTCTTTCCAAGGAGAAATTGTATTTAGAGACCATAATCTAAATATCAGAGGTGTTCATCGCTACTGAGTTGGTCATTTGTTCTAGGTCTTTTTAGTGGACAGAACCGGGAGATGTATATTAAAGAAAAAAATAAATGAAGAACTTATACTGATCTTTTCAATTTTTAAATTCAAACTTGGGACTACAGGGTGTTTGCCTAACTATTTTGGTTTTATAGTTTGTCTTGTATTTTATGCTGAAACTCTTGTTGTTTAAAAAAATAACATTAATGAGACTATTTTCTTAATGCAAATATGTAGACATATATTGTATTCTCAAGCTTGGCTGCATGTTGGATCCACCTGGGGAACTTTTTTAAACTACTGATGCCTAGTTTTCACTCCTTGCAATACTGAATTAATCAGTAGAGTCACTGAGATTTTTAAAATCTTCTCTGGTGATTTTAATGTACAAAGTTGAAAACCACTACTGTGAGAGCTTTTGATTAGCAATTTCAACATTTTTACTAATAAAATGTAGCCCCAAACAGTTAAAATTTATTACTCTGAAGTTTTTTTCCCTAGGGTGTATCCCAGTGGGGATGTATATAAAATTATTGTGTATTAAAGTTTTTTGACATATTTAATTTTTCTGTGGCTATATCACAAAATTGACATATACCTACATTCATTTATTTCATTTTGCTTTTGATTTTTAGGAGTTTTTAAATTTAATTTTTATGATTATGTAGAACATTTACATGGTCCCAAAGTCCAGTCTACAAAATCAAAATGTTTAGAGAAGCCTAATTTATATTATGGTTTCTCCTACCTTGTTCCCCTTCCCCACCGGTAATTTCATATCTGTTTTTTTAATTTATCCTTCCTTTGTAAAAAAGTATTTATACTTTTTTTAAGATAATTTTTCGGGCCATTTTAGGTTTCAACAAATTGAGAGGGTGGTACAGAGATTTTCAATACACCTTCTGTCCCCACACATGCATTGCTTCCTCCAGTTCCAATGCCACCCACCAGAGTGGTGTGCTTGTTATCCAGAATGAATCTGACATGCCATAATCACCTAAAGTCCACATTTACCTTAGAGTTCCCTCTTGGTCTGTAGCTTCTGTGGGTTTGCACAAATGTGTGATGACATATATTTGTCATCCTAATATCATACAGAGTATTTTTACTGCCCTAAAATTTCCCTGTGCTCTGGCTGTTCATCAAAAACTGCCCCCACCCCTTCAGCAAGCACTATTTTTTCTATAGTTTTGCCTTATTCAGAAAGCATATAGCTTGAATCATGCAGTATGCAGTCTTTTCAGATCAGCTTCTATTATGCATTTAAGGTTCCGGCATGTTGCCCTGGCTGGGTAGCTCAGTTGGTTAGAGCATCACCTGATAGACCAAGACTGCAGATTCGATCTCCAATCAGGGCACATACAAGAAGCAACCAATGAATGAATGCATAAATAAGTGGAACAACAAGTTGATGTCTGTCTGTCTGTCTGTCTGTCTCTTTCTCCCCCTCCCTCCCTCTCCCTCTCCTACTCTCTCAACTAAAAAAAAGAAAAAAGGTTCCTGCATGTTGTTTTGTGGCTTAATAGATTATTTCTTTTCAGTGTTGAATAATATTCCATTGTCTGGATGTTCCATAATTTATTTATCCATTGCCCTCCTTAAGGACATCTCAATTGTTTTCAAGTAGTGGTGGTTCTGAACAAAACTGCTATAAACATACGTGTGTAGGTTTTTGTGTGGGCATAGTTTTCAAGTCTTTCGGGTAAATGCCAAGGAGCATGATTGCTGGATTGTATAGCAAGAGTGTAGTTTTATAAGAAGCTGACAAACTGTCTTTAGAAATGGCTACTACTATTTTACATTTTCACCAGCAACATGTGAAAGGATTCTGTTCTCCACATCCTCATCAGCATTTGGTGGTGTTGGTGTTGCAGATTTTGACCATTCTTTTGGGTGTGTACTGGTATCTTGTTCTTTCAGTTTGCATTTCCCTAATCACACGTGATGTGGGGGATATTTTCCATCTGTATATCTTCTTTAGTGAGGCATTTGTTAAAATCTTTGGCCAATTTTGAATCGGGTTGTTTTCTTAACATTTAAGAGATTTAAGACTTTAAGAGATTTTTTTTGGTATATTTTTGATAATAGTCCTTTGTCAATTTTTTTTTCCAAAATTTTCTCCCAGTCTGGATCTTGTCTTCTGATTCTCTTGATACTGTCTTTTTTAGAGCAGATATTTTTAATTTTAATGAAGTCTGACTGATCAATTATTTCATTCATAGGTTTTGTCTTTGGTATTGTATTTATAAAGGCATCACCATGTGCTAGGTATCTTATTTTTCTCCTTTGTTATACTCTAGGAGTTTGATAGTTTTGCATTTAGGTCTGTGGGCCATCTTGATTTAATTTTGGTGAAGGGTGTAAGTTCTGTATCTGGAGTCGTGTTTCTTGGCCTGTGATGTCCAACCGTTCCTCACCATTTACTGATGAAACTGTCTTTACGCCATGGTGTTGCCTTTGCTACTCTGCCGAAGGTCAGTTGACTATACTTATGAGGTTTATTTCTGAGCTCTCTGTTCTTTTCCACTGGTCTACTTGTCTGTTCTTTTGCCAATACCACACTTCCCTGATTAGTGTAGCTGTATATGAAATCCTCAGGGAGAGTCTCTTCTCCAGCTTTCTTCTGCTCCTTAAGTATTATGTTGGCTATTCAGAATCTTTTGCCTCCCCACATAAACTATGAAATCAGTTTGTTGATTCTACACAGTTTGTAGTTATAAACAAAATAACTTGCTGGTATTTTGATTTGGATTGCATTGAATTTATAGATTAAATTGGGAAGAACTGACATCCTAACAATATTCAGGCTTTTTATCCATAAACATGGAATATTTTTCCATTTATTTGGTTCTTTCATTTTATTCATCAGAATTTTGTAGTTTTTCTCATATAGATATTGTGTACATTTTGTTACAATTTTAGCTAAGTATTTTATTTCATTTAAGTATTTTAAATATTTTATTTTGGGGTGCTAACATAAATGGTAATATGTTATTTTGAGAGTTTAAAAACAGTTTTAATGAAATATTAACTTCACATAAAAATTCATAAATTTCAGTCTTTGAAAATTACAGTTCAGCTTAAGGGTACAGAAAGGGAGCCAAGAAGGAAGTGGTTGATCCACTTTCTAAGAAAGATTGGTATGGTGTGAAAGCACCAACAAATTCCACTTGTTTATTGTTGGTACATGGGAAAGCAGTTGACTTCTGTATATTAACCTGTATCCTGCAACCATGCGATAATTCCTTACTAGGAATTAAGGTGATGTTTTATTGATTCTTTCAGATTTTCTATTTAGATGACTATGTCACCTGTGAACAAAGAAAGTTTTATTTCTTTCTTCCCAATCTGTGTATCTTTTATTTCTTTTTTTTTGCTTTATTGTGTTGGCAAGGACTTTCAGTATGACATTGAAACATGGTGAGTGTTAAGAGGAGATGTCTTTGCCTTGTGCCCAATCTTAGTGGGGAAGCTTCTGTTTTCTCACCATTAAGTATGATGTTAGCTGTAGGTGTTTGTAAATAGTCTTTATCAAGTTGAGGAGTTTCCCCTCTATTTCTAGTTTACTGAGAGTTTTCACCATGAATGGGTGTTGGATTTTGTCAAATGCTTCTCCTGCATCTATTAATATGATAATGTAATATTTCTTTTTTCTTTCTTAGCCTATTGATGTAATAAATTTCATTATTTGACTTTCAGATATTGAACCAGCCTTGCATATGTGGGATAAATCCCATTTGGTCATGGCATATAATTCTTTTTACACTTTTATGATTTGATTTGCTAATATTTTGTTGAGGACTTTTGCATCTTTGTTCATAAGAGTATTGGTCTGTAGTTTTCTTTTCTTGTAATGTCTTTTTCTGGTTTTGATATTAGGGTAATGCTGTCCTCATAGAATGAGTTGGGAAGTTATTTCCTCTGCTTCTCTCCTCTGAAAGACATTGTAGAGAGTTGGTATAATTTTTTTCTGAAATGTTTGCTAGGATTCACCAGGGAACCCATCTGGGCTGAAGCTTCCTGTTTTGGAAGATTATTAATTCAATTTCTTTAATAAATATAGGTCTACACAGATCACCTATTTCTTCTTGTGTGAATTGTGGCAAATTATGTCTTTCAAGGAATTGGTTCACTATCAAATTTGTGACCATAGATTCATTCTTCTATTTTATAAGATGTAATATGTCCTTTCACTACTTAGATAGATGTCAGCAGATTATACCAACTTCTCTCTCAGCCCCATAGTAAGATGCACAACTTGTCCATCAGGGACCTGGAGGATAGTGTATTTATTGGAACCATGATGACAAATACCCTCGGTCTCCATTCAGTGTGGATAGCTACCTCATAGTATTAAGCAGTTTCTTAGCTTAATTACAATGTAAATATTTTTTCATGTATTTAATTTAGCCAGTTTTGGATCTGTGTATGGTGTCTGAGGATAGATACCAGGTCTATTTACCTCATCAAATAGAATTTTAAAGTCCAATTGTTTTAGTACATCTTATGAGACTTGGATCTACTTTTAGACAAATGGGTATAGAGGTAGGTACCCAATAAATGATATAGCTTCCCCCTGAAGATTTTTTTGAGAAGTGCTTTTATTATGCATGTTTCACAGTTACACATGTGTTTTCTTTTCTTCAACAGTCACAGGATTTGATCTGTGGGGCGCAGTGGTGGCCACGGGGGTGGTCTGCACGTTCTACTGTACACTGGTATGTCCACGACATCCCTTCTCCCTTCACTCTGCACACTTGCTTTGCAAAATTGAAAATTCTGGTAGTTGCATGCTCCAATATGGGTTGTTCATGCCTACTCTCATACCACCCACAATATAATTTTTTTGTAAGGAATATTCAACCTGGGATAAATTTTGATCCTTTGTAGAACATTAACCATAACTGAAAATGTTTTCTTTCATCTGGACCATGCAATGATCCCTAATATTGTCTCCTAATTCATCCTTACTGTTGCCAAGTTATGATATAGCTGTGTGTATAGTATTCCTCAGGTCAGAAATCTGAGATAACTTCTCATCACCTTTAGGGACAGGCAAAATATTTAAGGACCAGTGTGGCTTGGGCACTGATACTCCCAGTGGATCCTTAGCAGTGGTGCAAGTCTTATGGGATCTCTGATAGTCTGGGTTTTAACCCTTTAATTGCTGGATCTTTACAGGAGTGTCAAACTCCTTTTCACTGGGGGCCACATCAGCCTCACCATTGCCTTCAGAGGGCCAAATGTAAGTTTAGGACTGTATAAATGTAACTACCCCTTAACAGTTAAGCCAGAGCTCCAAGGTGCTGGGCCAGATAAAACAAGGTGAAGGGTGGGATGCAGCCTGTTGGCCTTGTGTTTGCCACCTGTGTTTCAGGAGATAGGCCTTCAAGGAGGGGCAGTGTCAGTCAAAGTCAAAGGGACTGGAGGGGGACACTTAGGACTTTTGTGGCAGTGGCTAAGACAGAACTATTTTAGTATTTCAACAATTGGTATTTCCATCTGTGTGCATGCGGTTTGAAGACCAGCCTGCCTGCAGGATAAAATTTACGACATCACTGCTTACCACTTTACTCTGATTTTTTTGCCCAACAGTCTCTCCATGCCACTCCACTCTATTCCAAAATATACTTTGACCTATTTATGCTTTTGCCCATGCTTTCTCTGCTGTAAGGACCTTCCATCTCTGCCTCTTGTATGTTTGAAGGTTTGGCTTAAATATCACCTTTTCTTAAAGGCTTTCCCAACCTGTCTCCTCTGAGTTCACTTCTTGGCCAAAATCCATGTATTCAATAAAGTTGTACAGTGTAATGTGTAAGCACGTAGGTGCTTCATAATGTCTGATAGAACATTAACCCTAATACACTTTCCCCTCAAAGGGTGGTCTGAAGGCCGTTATCTGGACGGATGTTTTCCAAGTCGGGATCATGCTGGCTGGGTTTCTGTGTGTAATCATACAAGCCACAGTGGTTCAAGGTGGAATCAGCAATATCGTAAATGATGCCTATAACGGTGGGAGATTAAACTTCTGGAAGTAAGTTGCTATTTACATCTTGATTAGTAGCATATTTTGTTTTTTTTTTTCTGTAAAAATCTCTGTATTGAAATAGTAAGTCTGCATTAGAAAACACACACACACACACCCCACCACCACTCAGGATGTAATACAGAAATTTGAAGCTGGCAAGTCAGTGTGGAAGGACTTGTTGCCAGGTCTCTATAGGGTTAAGACAGTCAGGTGTACTTAGTTCCATGACACTTAGGATGGGGCCTCCTCCTGAGAAGGGACTGATAGTAAAAGAGTATTTTCTTTCAGACAGTAAAGTCTGGGTTAGGTCGAAGAGAGGGGTAGGGTGATCAAGGAAGAGAGAGTGGAGAAATAAGGAAAGAAATCTTTTAAGAGAAAAACACTAAAAGACAGTGATTCCATTTGGACAGTTCCTTGTTTCAAGTAGCCTGGATAATTTTTAAAAATATTTATGTTGCCATGGCAACATATAGTATATTATTATGATGCCATATATTGTATATTATTATGCCACATATATGATATGTAAATATAAGCATATAATCTGCATTATGTACTATTCTATGTTATTTCAAGAGAACTGACTGGAAAAGGAAAAGCCGGGACCTGCAGTGTCGGTGTGGCACCTGATATAAGGTGTTAAACAGCTGTTCAGTTTTCCCAGAGAGACTAATGGGGTAACTAGATATTTTACCACAAATACATCATCCAATTTAAAAGGATGTTTAGAACTCCTTTCCTTTTGGGCCATCAGTGTCATTCTTGTACCTCATGTTCAATGTGGAGAAAAGCTTATTCATTTTACGTGGAACAGCTAATTCTCCTTTTTCAAAACAGATTTTATTTATTGATTTTTAGAGAGAGGGGAAGGAAAGGAGAAAGAGAGGGAGAGAAACATCAACATGTGGTTACTTCTCGCACACAATCCACTCGGCACTTGATCCACTGAGCCGCACCAGCCGGGGCAGCTTACTTTGAGACAGGCAGGCTGACATCGTTTCAAGAGGAAACATATTGTTTTGCTCTTGGTGGCTCTCTTCTGGCTTTCTGAAAACAGGCACTAATGTTTGAGAAGAGCTTTTTCATAAATTGAACAGGGTCATTGTGTTAAGTTGCAGGATGTGCTACAGAGAATCGACTGTTTCAATACTTCTTTCTCCTTCTATCTCAAGGTTCAGATTCAAGGAAGAGAGCCTCCAATTAGCCAGGCGTGGCCATGACTGCATCACTTAGCTAGGGCAGAGCAGGGCACTTTGACTGACAGTCATTTAGACTATTTATTGGACAAGTGGCAGTTTCCCCAGAGCACACCTGGGTTGCTGATACCAGAAGGGAGGCATGGATACAAGAAGCAGTGGCCACTCAGGAGACCTTGAGTGCTCCTGCGTCTCTTCCTTCCCGGCTACGTTGAGGGGAGAGGATGTGAAACCAATCATTTTCCTGCAAGACAGAGGTCACTTTATAAAAAGGATAAACCCATTGTCACAATGAACTGATAACTTATACATCAAGACGAGATTCTAAGAAGTAAAAGATTAGTCATTTATATGAGTTTATTTTGAAGGTTGCCAACCAGTTAAATAATGAAATACCTTATTAACTTTTCCTCGTTATGCAGCTTTGTTTTAAGAATATTGTAGGTGAGAGATCTGCTCTGGTTGAGACAAATGAAGGGAAGGGTTTTTGTCTTAGTATTTTCTGTACAGTCTGTAGTTGGTACATGTCTTCCATGTGGCCTAAAATCTCTGAGCTGGGGGTGTTCTGAAGCTTCTATGCCTTCCAGAGCTCACTGAATGCGTTTGGCTTTTGGCTTCCATTAGCTAACGTAGCAGCTTCTTTCTCTGTGGGAGGAAAGGTCAACACCCTTGAAACTCTTAGACTTTGATGTGAAATGTTAGAATATGGAACAAAGGTTCTCATCTTTTCATTGGCATGCCAGAAGATGCACAAAATTGGAACATTTTACTCAACTGATTTGAGACAAATTTTCAGAATTTTATAAGGTTCAGAAAGTTTCCATGAAGGCTAATATTGCATACATTTTTCAAGCTCGTATTATGTATCAGAAATGAAGAGAATCATTCCTCCCAAGGCGATACGTTAAGAAGGGTTAAAGGATGTAGTAAATGTGGAAGTTGAGCTTTCTTTGTAACAATATTTGGTACAGGTCATAAAGTGACTTTCAACTGTTAGTATTTAGCTTGTGTGCACAGCATTTTGAGAAAGCACAGTTGTTGTGGCATGGCAGTTTTAGAACATGAACACTTGTATACTATTAATTGACTGAATTCCTAAGCTTGAATATAAATGAGAACTACATACATGTACTAGGATAGGATTTCCCCAATCCCATCCAGAATTCCTGATTCTCTGAAAGTGTCAATTTTATTTCATTGAATTTAAATTAGTAATATTTCTACATTTTATAATTACTTAATAAATTTGTATGTATATATGTATATATTTATGTAAGTGTACATTGCTTGCTTCCAAAAATAACCTGGGGGGAGTTCTGTAGTTTTTTTTTTTTTCCAGTAGTTCTGATTTGTTTTCTCTTTGTTTCCATTTAGTTTCGACCCCAACCCTTTGCAAAGACACACGTTCTGGACAATCATTATAGGAGGCACCTTCACATGGACCAGCCTGTATGGTGTCAACCAGTCCCAAGTGCAGAGATACATTTCCTGCAAAAATAGATTCCAGGCAAAACTGTAAGCCAAATTATGGTATATGTATCATTAATAACAATTAATTGACTTTATGGAAACTCTTTCATAAGTCAGACTTAAGTTTGCTTAAGTTTGTGTTTTGAATGATGACATTCCAACAGATACATGATATACTTATGAAAGGGTGAATTAGAATGAAGTGGTACTCTATGTTTCAAATAAGATATTTAAAAACATTCACATGAATTATTAAGGAAAACAAATCTTATCAGATCAATAGGTATTTATTGTGCATCTGTACAAGGAGGCATGGGGAAAATTATAAACATGTGGCTCTTGTCATTAAGTGACTTAGCAGCAAGTTAGGAAAGTATACTCAAGTACGTACAAAGCGAAACAACACTGGAGAGGCGCAGGAGTTCCGTGAAACGCTGTGACCACAGAGGAGGTGCTCCCGAGCGTAGTGTTGCCAGAGGTGCTGGTGTGGTTTATTTCACACGGTCGCAGGTGTGTAACTCTGCTCTAATACTCGCTAGGCGAGTGATCTTGGGCAAGGTACTTAGTCTCTCTGAACTTCAGTTTCTAAACTTGTAAAATGAGCACGAGAAACATCATACACCCCATGGGAGGTGCTGTAAAATACTGTGTTCCATATGCCGATGGTAAGTGTCCAGTAAATGTGAACTCTTTTGCACCTCAAATCACGGGATGTGAATCCTGAGTGAGACATTCCTATCAGCCAGGCAGATCCTAAAGAATGATCACATGCGGGCAGGGGAAGAGTAAGAGCGCCTTCCAGGTGAGCAGAGTGATTTGGACAAAGCACAGAGATCAGGAGGACGACATCGTCAGAGACCTCTCAAGCCCATTCATTGGCTTGAGGAAAGAGTATGATCAGTGGCCGGTTCTTCCTCAGGAGACCTCAGATAAGCATGGTGACTACCACTTCCTATGTCAGCAGATGAGGCTGGCTCAGCCCACAGGTACTTAGGGGCTTAAAAACTCTAAATAGATTAAGAGTAACAGGGTGATTGGAATAGGAGAAGGAGTGGCAATTTTATGTCTGTTCTAAGGAGAGCATGAAAATATTGGGATGTCACATGTCAGAAAATATATTGAGAGTACATTGGTTCAGACAGTGTCTTTGGAAAAATCCCACAGTAAAAAATCTATAGGAATATGAGTGCAATACCTGGACAGGCAGTCCTTTGAAAGTGAACTTAGGAGTTGTAGTATTTTAAGGAACTTTGAAGGAAAGTCATATATATCTAGTGATCCGCTGACTTTAAATCTATACTGGGACTGATGTCTTAGCCAAAGTATTAACTGTGCACATGCTCTTCCATTTTGTTGGAAACACAAAGTTCAAAAAGTCCACTTTTGTAACTAAAAGAACAGCATTAGAGCTTTCTTAAAAAGAAACAATTCCCTTCAGAATAACCCAATGGGCCTCCTTAAAAAGGCAGACTGCCTGAGCTCAGGGGGACCATTTTCATAGGCTTTCTAACACTGGCTCTGTGGGAAGAACGAATCCCAGCCCCTAATCAGACTTACTGACCTTGACTGACCATGGAGAACATCAGATGGTGATAAGTGATCTATCTGAATAGCATTCAAGTCAAATAAAAAAATACTGTAAAGTATTAAACCCATATATAGGCAAGAGGAGTATCTGAGCAGGAAAGGGTCTGGGTATATTTTCTGATGATTTGGAGATGAGGTATAGTTACTCTTTCTATTTTTAGACAATAACAAAACACAGTACATTTAGTCAATCAAGAAAAACAGCTAGCAGTCTCTTGTTTGGCCCGTGTTGCAGGGTCCCTCCCCCGGGCAGCAGACACTGAGGTGGAAGTTGGCATGCCAGAGTCTTTCAGGGAAGCAAGGGCAGGGAGGAGGGCAGGAATGCCAGAGGGAGAAGCTGGACCTCAATGCAGTCTCAACAGAGGCTTAAAGCTCCAAGGATTCTTCAGGCTTGTCCCAAGTGAGGGTGAGGAGAGTGAGCTTTTTGGTCTCTGAACCCAGAGGCCATCAGACTCCCCAGAGAAGGAGCCACGACTGCAGGGACGGTACCTCTGTTCATCCCAGGGCTGCCCATCGCAGTGTCTACCATAGCACCGCTGGAGAAAACGTAGTGAGGGAAATGTTGACTGTTTGGCTGATTATCGGGACATGGCATTCAATGACATCAATATTAGCAATATCAATAACTACTACTTAACAAGTGTTTATTACTGGCCAAGCTCTGTGTCATATAATATGTACTCTTTCATTTCGTCTGATAACTCCCTGAGGTAGACATTGTGATCTCTATGTGCAAGTGAAGAAACTGAGGGTCAGACAGGCTAAATTATTTGCGCAGGGTCACATGTGGTAGGTGGAGACATGTTTTAGGGTCAGGCCTGGCTCCAGCACTGTTCTGTAAACCTTCGTACTCTCCTGGGGCACACACCGTGCGGGGGAGGGAGAGTAGGGGGTGGAGGGATTGAGCAAAAAGGAGAAATGACTGACGGACATAGACAGCAGTGTGGTGATTGCAGGGGGGAGGGAGGTATAAGGGGACTTCATGGTAATGGAAAAAAAATGCAATTACGATTATATTAAAAAAATAAAAAATAATGCTGAACATTGTTTGGGAAGATACCATCCAAGGAATACAGGTTTGCCTCTCACACTAATGGATGGTATCACAAACCACATTCAAACACATTTGATGAGTTCTGTGTAAATGCTAAGTATATTTAGCAGTTTATAATTGTACTGCTTTAAAGGGAAAATGAGCAATAGTTGCTGCTCTGTTGACTATTAAAAATCTTTACTTCATGACAAGAAGCCCTGAAGTAGTATAATTAGATACCATTATAAAGGTAATAATGCCCATGGAGCTCTGGGAAAACCTCACCTGTTCTGAGTATTTCCCAACATGTTAATTGACGTCATAAGTAGGAGGCTAGGCCAGGACAAAATAAGTAGCATTTTTGATAAACAGAAGATAACACACACGTATTGAATACAATCATGAAAGTTTCTTCTGCTTATGTAACCAGTTTCCTCTTTGGCACAGAAAGTACAGCTGTCATTTGCTGGTTTGTTTTCGCTTCTTCAGGTCTCTCTACATCAATCTGCTGGGACTCTGGGTCATCCTCGTCTGTGCTGTGCTCTGCGGGCTCGCCCTCTATTCCAGGTACCACGACTGCGACCCCTGGACGAACAAGGAAGTGTCTGCACCAGACCAGGTCAGTACCGTGTCCGTCCTCATATGCTTGAAGAACATTCGGAAAGCTTAACCGTTGGGAAGAAAGACCATTCATGTTCTTGTCGATAAACAGCAAATACGTGTAATATGATCATATTTAATTTCTATAAAGCATTTGGCAAAATATGACTTCAGCAGATATAGCAAGGATAAAGAATGCTGTATCCAAGATTAAAATATTGAAATACCTGAGAAAACTTCAAGCCAAGTGTTAAATAGAAACAGCTCAAGGCTGGGAGTAGTAATGTAAACATGCTTTTAAAAAGTCAAAACTATACACAAACCATGTTACCAAAGAACATTTTGTGGTATTATGAGCCCTTCCATTTATAAATAGTTTACTTCCCAGTTCTTATTATTCAGAATGTAATTGGTATACAATATTCTATTAGTTGCATTGGTTTCAGGTGTACAATATAGTGATTTGACATTTTCATGCCGTACAGTGTGGTCACCCCACTGTGACCACACAGTGATCAGCTGTCACTGTGCAAACTTATCACAACGTTGTGGACCTGTCAGTTTTTAAATGACAGAGAGATGGATCTAGTCAGTGAACACTTACTGAATACCAACTGCATGATAAGATTCTATGCAAAGAGCTTTGCATGCTTCATCTTGTTCTCACAGCCTTGTAATTACAATTTTATAGATAAGGGAATGAGCGAGTGTCAGAGAAGTTATATAAATTGCCCAGGGTCACATAGCTGCGTGCACTCGTCAGATACTCGCCATGGGTCAGGCACCGTCATAAGTGCTTTGTATAAATTTCAACTTTTAATTCTCACAGCCATACTCTGACGTAGGTTCTGTGATTATCTCCTGTTTAAAGATGAGGAAACTGAGGCACAGAGAAATTAAATTACCAGCTAGTAAAACTGGACCCAGGATTCTAGCCCAGGCAGGCTGCGCCCAGAGGCCTAACTGAACCTCTGTGCCATAGACTGTCTTTCAGAAAGTGCAATTAGAATTCAAACCCAGAACTACCAGAGTACAAAGCTGGAGTTCTCAGTCTCTTAGTTCTTGCCATAATTATTTCCTAAGACTTGCTTATAAATCGAGTGTTCAGGGGACTCATTAGAATTAAAGACAGGCTGAATTTCATGTTGGTGCAAATGCATCGCACATTTCCAGAAAAATACCATTTTTGTGGGGTTGGAAAATGAGCGCATCCTTGAGCTGTGCGTCTCAGTCCTGTCTCCACACATGCCCTCCTCGTGGTAAACAGACCCTTCCTATTTACCCAGAGAACCCAAGAGTCATGTTTACTCTGAAGATGGAAGCACTCTTCCAATGTATCCCCTCTACTCGAGAATGTTTGTGATTTTTTGTCAATCCTTATTGTCTGTAGTTTGTATCATGAAGACAATGGGGATTTGGGGGGAAAAATTCATATACCTTCCCCTTCCCCTGGGGAAAAACAACCCCTACAACCTCCTAACCTTGAAGTTCCTTGTCATAAAAGCGTTCAAGGGTCTCACATGCGCACACCAATCTCTCAGAGAGTGTGTGCTAACTGTTTGGAAAAGAAAGAGGTCTTCTCCTTACAGAATGTTTCCAGTACTGTATTCTTAATTCGACTAATATCACACTGGGGATACAATACAAATAAGGCACAGTCAGTGGAAGGTGAGGTCAAAATCTTAACTGAGGAATGCAAAGATGCATTGCTGCCCCATTCTGCAGGAGCTCACCCTAGGAAGCAGGATTAGTACCTAGGTATACTTTTACTGAATTTCTCTCATCAATCGGACTCCATTGATTCTGTCTACACCTGAGGGGGCTGTTCAGAATATGAGATATCACACCACAGAATTTGAGAAATTTGATGACAAGGTAGAAAATTTTAGTTCTTGTAACACTAACAGTACACACTTTCCTTTTGCTTATGTGTAGAATATTGCTTGAAGTTAGAATTTTAAAATATCTTACAAATATTGGGCCTTAATCTCATAGAGAGAGAAGTGCTAGTCTCATTTTCTGTGAATAAAGAGTTAGTAAGCTTTGGAGAACATGGAGGAAGCATTGCTTGAGCAATTCAGCGCAGACCCTTGAAACAATGAAGGATGCTCTCCCATCTCCCACCAGCAAACCGTTGTTAAGTGAAATCCAACAGTCTGATAAGGTAGGGACTGGCATTCACCCTGTAGTATGGGAGGAGGAATTAATAAGGTTTTAATAAGGTCTTCAGTAGCAGACATGTTTCTTCTGGAAAATTATCTACTTAGGCCCCTTTTGATTCAGAAATCCATTTTGCTTTAAGACTACCATGTAGCATAGTGATGAAGTCTTATACCTCCCTATCCTTACTGAATATTTATTTTTAAAGTAATTTATTAAAAAAGCAAGTTGGTATCAGGAAGTTTTTAAAAAGCAGCAAGTGTCAGGACTTTGCTGACATTGCTTTCCACTTGTCACTGTGCCTCGTGCAGCCGTAATGATACTCTCAGGCCCGGGCAGGGCCGCAAGTGCACGAGGGCAGCCTTGCGTCACCCAGTAAAGTTAAGTGAACGCTGCTTTGTACAGAGCTGTGTAAAATATTTCTTTTAAATTGATCTATTATTTCAAAGAATGAGAATAGCTACCTTTTATAAAGCATTTACTGTGTTCCATAGACTGTACTAACAGCTTTACAGAGATTATCTAATTTATCTTTTGTAGCAATTCTATGAGGTTAGTATTATCACCCTTATTTTACAGATGAGGAAACTGAGGATCAGAAAAATTAAGTAAAAAAAGCCACATCTGTCTGAATCTCGAGCCTGTGGCCTGAACTACCATGCTAATCTTTCCTTTAGTTCTTAGCAGTTAAATAGCTTAATTTGGGGTATTTAGAAATTTCAGTTATATGGAATAGCTACTTTTGGTTCTTGAAAAACGCAAGATAAATGAAGCATTCATTAATTTTACGTGGTAACAAATAGTACTCAGGAGTAAATTTTGGGATTTTTCAGCTCATGCCGTATTTGGTACTGGACATCCTGCAAGATTATCCAGGACTTCCTGGGCTTTTTGTGGCCTGTGCTTACAGTGGAACATTAAGGTATGTACTTCGACTCTAATAATACCCCATTGGGTTATTATTGGGAAAATAACCCAATAATTGGGAATTATTTTCCACTTGGGTTTCCCTTGGAAACCCAATTGGTTCCCCCTGGAAACCCAATTGGTTCCCCCATAGGTAGCTTCCTTTTTTATTTGATATTTGGGGGATAAAGCTCAATTCTGGACATGGGCACAAATGGCTCACCGGAGGCAGTCTACTGCAATATCTGCTGTTGGTTTGATTCTTACCTCTGTGGGTTAGTAATCTGTTACTAGTCTGTACTTTTAACTTGGTGCCATCTACCTAATACACCATCACATGCCCTGCAGAGTCACAGTAATGGTGATCAATGATGGTAGCTATCACAAATGGGTGCCTACAGTCTCGGCTTGAAATACACATGTGGCTATGCCCTGGCTGGTGTGGCTCAGTGGATTGAGTTCAGGTCTGTGAACCAAAGAGTCGCCGGTTCCATTCCCAGTTGGGGCACATGCCTGGGTTGTGGGCCAGGTCCCCAGTAGGGGGTGCATAAGAGGCAACCACACATTGATGTTTCTCTCCCTCTCTTTCTCCCTCCCTTCTCCTCTCTCTAAAAACAAATAAAATCTTTAAAAAATTAAAAAATATATACATGTGGATATAGTTTGGTCAAATGGAAAATTAGAATGAAAATTTCCTATTTACATGCTGAATAATATACACTGTGTTTGAACTTACTCACTGCACTTTGCTTATGTTTGCTCCAGGGAATTCTTATTATTAACAAACTACAGCATATGTTAGTAAGGAATCAGGAAATTAATATTATTGATCTTTATGGCATATGTTAGTGAGACTTATGGCAGTCCTCTGTGCATAAAGAATAATATATTTTGAAGTCACTATATAATGATACTGCATAATCTATGTAGATTCTTTCCATAAACACTGATGATTAATTGCAACATGGAAGCAAAATTAAATTATCCTTTTTCCCTAGTAAGCCTATGAATGTCACCTGAATCATTCTTAGATAACAGCTTCCAGGAAGAGGATGCTGTGATCATTAAAAATAATAGAGTAGAAATCTAGTTATATTTCAGAAGTAATGATTTGTTTTCCCCTTTCTCATTCCTGCTTAAAGCATTATTATAGTTTACATATTATCAGCCAAAAGTTTTATTTCCTTTTTTTCTTTATAGCACAGTGTCCTCTAGTATTAATGCCTTAGCAGCAGTAACTGTGGAAGATCTGATCAAACCACGCTTGAGATCAGTTTCAGAAAGATCTCTGTCTTGGATTTCCCAAGGAATGAGTAAGTTTCCACTTTCACAATTCACTTTGTAGCTCTGGGAGGTGGTTTTCAGAGGTACTCTTCTCCATGAAAGATACAGAGTAGGAACCTCTGCGTGTAAATATATACACATATGTGTGCCTGTGACATATTTGCCATCATGACTTGAGAGACACATCAGTTAATTGTCAGGAACCACATAGAACAATTTCTTGAACCAAATTTGTTAAAATCTCAGCCACAGAAAAAAATATTCAACCCCTTTCCTTTTCGACTTTGACCAAAATTTTAAGAAATATCCTAATTTGGAACCAGGAACCACACTTTTTCTATATTCCCTATGAAGGAGCCGTCAGTTTAAGGTAACCGTCTGTGTGTACGAACTGAAGGCAAAGAAACAGGGCACCGTGACTTCCAACCTGGCTTGACTGCCTGTTTCCTCTGTACACGTACGTGTCCTGGAGATGGCCTGTAAAATTGTGTGAGGAATGCTCAAATTCTATTCTTAGATTAGAGAACCTAATTACAGCTTAAATATCAGCTCGCATGGAAAGGTTTAAAGACCTTTATTTCCCAAATGACCCAAATGTAAAATCTGACTCATAGAAGTCTGCCTAGTGCATTTCTTTGGTCATTGCACCTTCTTGTGTGTATGTGTTTTAGAATGAATGACTAACATTTCTTTTAAAAAAAGAATCTTTAACCTTAGCAAAATCATGTGAACAAACTGTCAAGGAAATTGTAAGTAATACCTAGTTTTGAGCCATAATTCTATATGTAACTGCCATGGCTATAACCTGAAACAAGAGCTTAATTTGTATTCTTCATTGTCCCCTAAATTTAAACATTATTGCATCATTTCATTGTATACCCAGTTTTAATCCTGGAGCATAATTTCAGAATGATACAATATTCCTGAAGAATAAGACTGGCTTCTTAAGGGGTTATTGAAGCTGGATGTTTTAGTAGAATGAAAAGAAGATTTGGAAGCCAGACAACCCCCATCTTGCTTCATTAACTTACTTGCTATTAGGCTTAAGCAAACCCAATAACCTGTTTGAACCTCTGTTTCTTTATATGGCAAATATTCGCATTATAGGGATACTGTAAGGTTTAGAGATAATGCATGCCAAATAAGAGGCACTAGCTGGTGTTCCAAGAATGATACTGCTGGTGATTAACAATGAGATTTGCATGAAATTATTATCTCAAGGGATTTACAGTAAGGACTTCATCAAGAAGAACATGGCAGATGATTTGACTGTTTTTGATAACTTTGAACACCAAAGTCCATAGTGGTGGCCATACATGAGCTATCAAATGGAGAAGACTCAAGCTAATCCTATTAGGATCAGAGACATAAAAAAATCATGCACTAAGAGCTCTTTGCAAAAAATTAATGAAAGTTTGTTCCATTTAGCTACAATGAAATTATTTACCCAATATACTTAACAAAGGTGTGAGGGTTAGTGCAAGTAAGATAGGAATAACATAACATAAGGAATGCACCAATTTTATGATGAGCAAATTTCTTGTTTATATTACTGTATTTTGAGTTGTATGTGTGAGAAATTATATTGAATGACTTCAGGTAACCTTTGCTGAATAAAAGTCTTTAAAAATAAAGTTGATTTTTTTAAAAAATAAGTTTTCCTATAATTTAAATAGTAAAGTATGTACTTGGAGAAAATCTGGAAAATACTGAAAGTCAAAAAATCCTGTAATCTGACCACCAGTGGAGGCTACAGAATTTCTATCAACAAGTTTTTGGAGAAATGTTAGCAGAAGGGAGAATATGATACTTGTCTTGAAATTGCCTTTCTTTGCTAGCTTAACAGGAAAGGCTTGGGCCTGTTGATGGAGATTATGAGGGGATTTAAGGTCCTAGATCACCCCTCTGTGTGGATTGCCAATTCCCAGAAGAAATGAACACTTAAAGTCAGAAGACTCTGGTTTCCAATGTTTATTACTCCCTCCCCCTACCACGTTGTATAGAGCAGTGTGGAACTGTGTCCTATTTTTGGCCAACTGAAAACAGAGACCCAAGCCTTCTTTTATATTAAAGAAATGTTGGTGGAGGATTAGATTAATCAGACAATAGTTCTTAGCTTTAAAAATCCCTATAGTTAATTCTAGGGATTCTTTACTTATATAACCTAATGTTGTAGTTAATCCTTGGACACAATATCAGGATTTTCTTTCCTTCACACACTGCTGATTCGGTAGGAAAACACCCTTTTCCTTTTTTAGCTGGCTCTGGTGTATGTGGCCATTCTTCACCACAGTCATACTACCTGCTTTGAATCGAAGGTGTGCCGCCTTGTTCTATTGAGAAGTCTAATCCTCTGGGTCTGGCCTTTACACTGCCTTTTACCTCGTCCATGTAGGTGTGCTGTTTGGAGTCCTGTGTATTGCAATGGCTGCTCTGGCGTCACTAATGGGGGCTTTGTTGCAGGTAAGAGCTGACCCTCAAAGCTTTGAGTCATAATCACTTTTTATTTTTAATGTTGATGTGACCATTCTTCCAGAGGTCTTTTTTTAATATATATTTACCACATAAAGGAACTCAGGTGACTAAATTATTTTTAAAAAATTTAAATTAAACTCTTCATTTCGAGGTAATTGTAGATTTACACGCAATTGTAGAAAGTAATAGAGAGATCTCATCATATACATGCTTTACCTGCTTTTCTTCGATGGTCCAGTGACATCTTGCCAAACAGTAGGGCAGCATCACAACCAGGCTGTGGACATTGACACAGTCAAGCGATGGAATGTTTCCATCTCCACAAGGGTCCCTCGTGTTGCCCTTTTGTAGCCAACCCCACTTCCCTCCTGCCCCTATTTCCTCCTCGACCCCTGGGAACCACTAATTTATTTCCCATTTCTATAATTTCACCACATCAAGAATGTTATATGAAGGGAATCACACAGCATGTAACCTTTTGAGACTGGCTTCCAGAGGAGTTGTGAGCTGACCCCTCAGGTCATACCACGAGTCCCCATCCTCCTCAGACACATTCTCTGTCACAATACCCACACTCCTTCCCTGGTTCATAAGGCGTTTTCCCTGTGGACAAATTACTATGCCCCTGACACTTCTTTTATGGTTCTGTCCTCTCTCAAAAACTAGCTATCTGATTATTGGGAACACAGATCTCTTGGAAGTTTCAGCTGTTTGCATTTCTCCGTTCTTTGCATTGTAAACTTCACTGTTGTGTCTTTGACATCTATACCTCAAAGCAAAGGTTGCCACTGGTCAATTGGATTTTAAATCTCTTTCCACGTGATTTGATAAATCTTTTTTAAAATCACATTTTTCATTCTAGTTCCACACTTAGGGAACCAGGAATGGTGTTGGGTTTCTTCACCATCTGCGGTCACTTAGCAGTACTTATCTACACCCTTGTTTCGAGGAGGACTTTGAGAGAATGAAAGCACAGAGAAGTGATGTGATTGATCATCAAGGTCTGTGCAAACCAGGCCGAGAGGAGTGTTGTCACTCTTGACTTAAGCTTCATGCGGGTGCTCCCATTGTCCCCTGAGTCTCCACCTCCCTCACATTTGGCTTCCCTATTTTGAGGATGCCTGAGGGAGCGTGTGGATACTGGACAGTAGGATGCAGAAGTCTCCCAGTTCTGATGATCTCTCTGCCAATGCCAAGGCTGTCATGCTTTGGGAGAGGAGCCTAAATGCTTTAAATCCTCATCCCAATGAAATTAATTAGAAACACTTTAACTCTGGACTTGAAATTTCTAATTGCCGACTTTATCTTATTTCTGTAGGCGGCACTCAGCATCATCGGCATGATCGGTGGACCACTTCTGGGCTTGTTTTCTCTGGGCATTTTGGTTCCCTTTGCCAACTCAACTGTGAGTATAGAGAATGAATAGGTGTAAAGCTTTCTTGCCAAAATACAGTAGTGGCTTTACAATTTTTTCTTAGTTGTAAAGATGTGGTTCCTATGGCATCCCTCAGCAGTGACTTGTGTGAGATTACTTGTATCAGCTTTGCTGGGGTGTACGGTGAAGTACTGGGTACCGGGAGCCTGCATTTGTGAAGCTCAGTTAAACAGCCAGAAAAATATAGTGCAACTTCAGATATTCATAATAGAAGTAAAGGGCAACATTTCTTGGGCATTTATCTGTTTGTTCTTCTTGAAAATTAACCATTAACCATTAAAGAAGGAGATTGACAGGCTCAGATATGAGAGATTTAAGGAGAGCAGAGCTGAGGATACCTGTGAATAACCAGAATACAGCAAAGAGAGCAACAAGGTCTTCACCACCTCGACCAGAGAGTTTCTACTTCTGATAATTAAAGCTGCAGTGAGTGTCAGGGCATCAAAAATAAAGAACCCGAGTTCTGCTTTCAGGGGTTCCCAGCCTAAGGAAACAGCTCACAGTCCTCATCCATAATGTAAATCCTCCAGTCTGGTCAGCAGCCCTCTCACTCTCCCATCGTGATTTGGCTTATGTTTTTCCCCTTCCTTCAAATATTCTCCCCTGTCCGCTCTATGTGGAGCCTGAGCTACAGGCTGCCCTCTCTGATTGTTATTCTTAAAGGAAGGAGGGACATTCCACCCCAGAGGGAGGGGCTTCCCAGCTCCAGGCTTGCCTTTATCCCCGCCATTTAGAACTAGGGCTTACATCATTCTGGAGGCCGAAAAACACCTGGACCACTGATAAAAAGCAAGGGTGGGGGGCCCAAGTTTTCCACAGACTGGGAAAGCTGGTGTCTTCAGAGAGGACGTCTCCATTCATCTCTCGAAACACTGGGCTTGGTTGCATGCACCGCTGCAGTCACTTGGGAAAACTGCTCGCTGTTTGCCCCACGCACCATGACCCTGCAGCACAGCCCCAGTCGTGCACATTGTTAACTATAGGAAGGAACTCTGGATCCTTCTTCTTCACAGCCCGTGGCTCACACAGCATCCGTTCATTCACAGGCTAAACAAAGACAGGGCTGGCCTGGAGGCAGCCACAGGACTGTTGTAGTTATTCGGGTGTGACGAGACGAGGAGGCCAGAGCAGAGTGCTGGCCATGGGATGGGGTGGAAGAAGTGGAAGTATGAGAATTATGAAAGAAAAGGGGCAGGACTTGGTGACTGGTGAGACTGGGATACGAAGAAAGGGAATGGGGTTACAGAGTCCTCGGGGCTGAGGGACCAGGGCCCTGTGGTGCCCATGACAAAAGGTAGGGATCTGGTGAGGGGGAACAGTTTTAGGAGGAAGCTGGTCAGTTTGGCTTAGACCATGCTGAGCTTAACCTTCTGGTGTTAATTTCCACCTCAAAGCAAACTGTAGTTTTTTTAAACACTCTTGTTTTGCAGGGAGCACTCGTTGGTCTGTTGGCTGGATTTGGTGCTTCTTTCTGGGTAGGAATTGGAGCTCAGCTTTACCCCCCTCTTCCTGAGAGATCCATGCCGCTTCCCCTCGAAACCAGTGGCTGTACTAATAGCACAGGCAATGGGACAAATTGGATGACGACTACAGAAATGCCATTTTCCACTAGTGCTTTTCAAATACACAATGTCGAAAGGTATTGGATTGAGCTTTATAATGTCATAATTTTTGAAAATATATGTGGTAGGTAGAGAACCCTAGTCTCTTCTTGTCTTTCCTGCAACACAGTGGTTTTTGCATAATTCTGAAATGAGTAGAGCGCAGTGGCTTTCTGCTACAATAGTTTGTTCAGAAATAGCAAAATAAAAGCCATACTTTTTTAGTTTCTGTAGAAGATTCTGCCTTACCTGCAGATCTGGAGAAGGCTTGAATACTAACAATAACAATAACAAGAACAACAATTCCATTATGGGCAAATGCTATGAAGTATCAACTCCAGTTGAATGAAAAATTTTCTTTGTCAACCTAAAAATTTTTAAAGTGAAAAACTCAATTAAGGAAAAAAAAAACATTGCTTACATAGTCTTTGAAGTATACAGGTTTCACTGACCAAAGCTACAGTTATCTAAATATGTGGCTATTTGTTCAGTTTTAAAGATTCCAAATCCTTAGAGCACGGGCAGTGAGTTGGACCTGAGGCCTTCCTGCTGGAGTTTTCAGCATGCAGTACACTTCTGAGCTTCTGGGTACTGATGCTGTCCGATTTACTACAGTGATGTAGACCTCTCAGTAGATGATTGTTCTATTGTTCGGTGGGTGCGAGAGCAAGGCTCTCTTTAGTGGGTATGTAGTTGACCCTTGAACAGTACAGGTCTGAACTGTGTAGGTGCAGTTATACACAGATGTGTTCCAATGAATACCTAGAGTACTGTAAATACATTTTTCTTCTTTATGATTTTGTTAATGTTTTCTTTCTCCAGCTTACTTTGTTCTAGGAACACAGTACATAATACATATAACATACAAAATATATGTTTGTTGACTGTTTATGTTGTTGGTAAGGCTTCCGGTCAACAGTAGGGTCCTAGCAGTGAAGTTCTGGGGGAGGCAAAAGTTATATACACATTTTCAGCTGTGCAGCTGGCTGGGGCCTCAACCTTCTCATTGTTCAAGGATCCGTTGTGTAAATGTCCAGCCTAAAAGCATAAACCCCGTGGATATGTCCAAGGACTGGGATGATGAGACCACTGCCCTCAAGGTATTGACCCAGTTCCAGCTTGCCCTGAATGAAAACACTGGAGAACCATTCCCTTGCAGGGGTGTCCGACCTGCAGCCCGTGGGCTGCATGCAGCCCAGTGCAAAATTGCAAATTTACTCAAAATGTTATGAGAGCTTTTTGTGATTATGTGTCACAATGTATTTAGTGTGTGGTCCAAGACAACTCTTCTTCTTCCAGTGTGGCCCAGAGATGCTAAAAGGTTGGACACCCCTGCTAGGGTCAAAACACAATCTCTCTCTCTTGAGAGAAGTAATGTGACATTATCAGTGATTTATGTCCCACAGGGAATTCAGCTATGAGAATGTTTATCAGTGGGAGCTCAAGGCTGGAACTCTGCACGGGTAGAGACTAAAGGTCGTTCCAGAACCTGGGATATATTTAGATAGATTTGAGTAGGTGGGCTGCTGTGGGGAGAAGGGTAAGGAAATGTAGGGAGCAGTCTGGACAGGCATGGAAGCACTAATGAGGGCCCTGGTGAGATGTCATTATTCAGAGTCACAGGGGAGAAAAGATTAATGGGAGGGTAAGTGGGAGGATGTTCAGGTTGTACTTATTTTACAATTTTTTAATTGTTGTTCAATTACTATTGTCCCCATTTCCCCCCCATTATTCTCCCATGCCTTACCCACCCCCCACCTCCCACATTCAGTCCTCCTCCAACCCTTGTCTTTGTCCATGGGTTCTTCATACATGTTCCTTGACTTGACCCTTCCAGTTATGTTTGTCATTTATTCTGATTATGTAAACATCTCTCTTAATTTAAGAGTCTAAGAGAAAAAATGGTTATTTGAATTCCTGAACCAAATAAATTTGCTGTGTGCCTGGTACCACAATAACACTTTTATATGTTAGCTTATTTATAAAATAACTCAGCTAATAAACAGGTTCTTTTAAATATGATCTGTGTGCTCAGCCCTGGGCTGGTTCCTCATGTGACAGCCACAGAAAGTCTTGCCCTCACAGTTACTGTGGCTCCTGCCTTACAGGAAATTATCACTTAGCTGGAGAGAGTGTATTAATATACACAAAACAACTAACTCAGTAAGTACAGTAAGTATACTGACCAGCACCTGGTAGATAGCTCATAAATGCTTGGTAAATACTTGTTACAAGGATGAACATAAACAAAGCTGAAGCACAGGTTAGTATGAAGACTTCGCAGATGTAGTCCCACTAAAGGAATGCAGAGGTTGGCTAGGAGGAGAAGGTCTGGAAAGTCATTCTTGTCGCAGAAAATGACCAGAAGGAAAGTCGGACAGGAAAATAAACTATTGAACAACACACTGAGACGGGGGTAACCCTGGGCTGTCACGGGGGCCAGGAGGAGGAAGAGCCTAACTATTTCTGGGTGCAGCCGAGGAAGCCTTCTTAGGAGAGTATTACGCGAGCAGTTGCTCAGGTGAACGAGGTTGGGAGAAGGGGCAGGAGGAAGAGGGAGTGCACATCGCAGAACGGAGAAACACACACGCAAAGGCATGATGGCCCGAATCCGCACGGCACCTGCAGAAATCGTCCGTAGTGCGGTCTCACTGAAGATGGAATAGGATGCCCTTCGGTGGCCTCACTACAGGTTTCAGTCACCCAGTTTTTGCATTTTAAGTTCCCAGTACATGCTCACTGTGCTTCCGCGGGCTGGTGTCCGCCCCTCTCTAGGATGCTTTCTTCCGGAACCTTTTGAAATTCAGATCTCAGTTCAAATGTCACTTCTTCACAAAGGCTTTCTCTGACCACACATCAGGTTGTAGTTTCTTCTTTCCACCCTGTTAATGTCACATGACCTCGTTTCCTTTTCCATCACAGCACTTTCCATCTTCAGTGGAAGTTACTACACTGATTAATTACTTGACTTGTTTATTGTGTTTATCTCCCCATTTGAATGTAAACTGTATGCGTGCAGGAACTTTACCTACCTTTCCAATGCTAGACTTTCCAATGACACAAACGGTGCCTGGGACACCAATCAGAGGTGAATGAACGCACATGGACATTTAGTATTTTAGTATAGAGTCAAGGTTAAGTCATACTTTTCATTCCTGATCCAACAAGATAAAATTGGGACAGCAGATTATGACATTAAAATCATGAGTAAATGTTATATTTAGAGTTTTCCATAAGGATTATTGATACTCTTAGTTGCTAGGAGCATTACATGAAATCTTACAGTTATGCTGTGCTCTCTCTTAGGACCCCGCTCATGGATAACTGGTATTCCCTATCGTACCTGTACTTCAGCACCCTTGGAACTTTGGTAACCTTACTCGTGGGAATGCTTATCAGTTTATCAACAGGTAACTGTATAAACACCAGTATTACTGTATTTTTTTTACCTCTACATCAGTTTTTACTGTATCTGTTTTCTAGCTATTTATGTTATTTCACTGTAGTCCTGTTAACAGCTAGTTTAATTGTTTGCTCCATTTTACTCATGGGAAGTTTGAGGGCAGAGGACTCATCTCTATTCGAATCTTTGTTCTGCCATTTACTAGCTGCATGAACTTGGAGAAGTCTGTATAGCTACCCTGAACCTTAGCTATCTTTTGTGTGAAATGAGGATAATGATAATTGACCTGCCTATCTCACAGGGTGCTTTAAGACAAAAATAAAATGCTTGAAAGAAATTGCATAATCCCACTACAATGCTAGGGATTTTACATATATTGTTACAACATCCCTGTGTCGTTGTCCCATACTGACCTTTGTGAACCGTACAGAAGTACAGACATGTAGGGAGTGATGATTATAAACCTTATAGCAAATAATGTGTGAGGCTATTTGCAGGTGTTCATAAGCTTTAAAAAATAATTTAACAAATCAAATTGATAATACACATAGTATATATACACTGTTCTCTTGGATTGCTGCAGAACTATTACCCTGGGACTTCGGTTTGTCCTCTCTCCTTGACTTCCCTTGGTCTCCCTCCTGTGTGAGATTCCCTGCCGTCTGCATCCTACCACTCCTGATTCTTGTTTACCCCTTTAATTGAATGGAGCACACAGAAAAGAGATTTTGGAAATGATGCGTGCCTAAAGAAAATGTCTTTAATTCTCCCTTTTACTTGATTGAGTAGAGAATCTTAGGTTGAAAATAACTTTCTTGTCTGTGAGAGGATGTCTTAATTTTCGTCTGGCTTTCCTGTGTTTCTGCTGAGAATGCCAGTGTCACACTACCTGCCAACCCCTTGCCTGTGGCCCCTTTCACAGTGCTGCCCTGCTCAAGGCCTTCTGTGGGGCCTTGCAGTCTGAAGACCCATGATCTTCAGTTCTAGGGCACTTATATTATTTCTTTTGTAATTTCCTGCTTTCTCGTTCTGCAAAGTCCCTTTAGGTTAAATGTTTCAGTCTTGGAGAGTTCCTCTCATTTTCTTACCTTTTCTTTCCTATTTTCCACCTCTGTGCCTATTAGGTCTACTACATGGGATATTTTCTTCAGTTGCTTTCCCAATACTTCTCAAAGGAGCACTCTGATCCAGCCTTGAGAATAGTCTGTAAGGGAAGGAGGGCAGGTAGGAGGCTTTGCAGTAATCAGGTGAGCGGTCACAGTGGCTCGGACCAGGCGAGTAGCGTGGGTTGGCGAAAAGCGCTGGGCTCTCTAGTTTCCAAAATTCCCACACATGTTTGCATCCGTAGCAGCCAAACTGGGGGAGGCGGCTCCACCGCCCTCTTTACCAGATGTGTAGCAACCAGTTAGACATCCTACGCTTGGTCCGAGTGTGTGGGATGTCTTTGCTTTATGCTGCAGAGCTACCAGCACCGTGACACTTGAAGGAATCCTTCTCCCAGTCAGTTTTTTGCTACCTGAATAGCACTGTCTTCCAAACTTCTGACACTTGTGTTTATAATTAATAAATTATGTGAAAAATTACTGGTGAAAGTAATATATCTATATCAATTATAATAATATTACCTATTACAATATATAATTATGACTCATTTATAACAAAGCTTGTAACTATTTGTTAACCGTAAAACAATCATTTTAAATTATTCTGTTTCTTTTCAAAACAAACTGGGCTTTTTCTCGTAAATAAAATTATCAGCACAGTAGGCTTGTTCTCTTGTCTGCTTTGATACACAGGGTGGGCAAAAGTACATTTATAGTTGTTCATATGGAAAATGATACAATCATTAATAAATAATAAAAGAAGAATAAACTCTGTGTTTCTCATACTCACAACTGTAAACCTACTTTTGCCCCTTCTTGTATATTAAGACAGATTTTAAATTTTTCTCACCAGTAATCCAGTTGTTTAGATCTGGAACATAGCTAACCTGTACTATCAGACTTTTGGTCCTTATTTAACCCATTTTTTTTTCCTTTAAGAATAGGGTATTAGAGAAATCTTTTTTTTCCCTTAAATGCTTTGATTCTCAAAGCCTACACAACTGTATGTTTTGTTTTAAAAAGTAAAGCTCTTTCCAGGAGAATAGGCATCCAGTTTGGTTAAAAACACTTCAACTTTATACATTTCATAAATGACATTCTCACTCCTCAGCGGCGGTGAACATCTTGGAAAAAATCTAGAAACATAAAATTCCAATGCTCCTTGGGAGTTATCTTTCAGTTCTACTACAAGATACTGGGAATCTGTAAGAACAGGCCAAACAGACTTGGTGGGTGTTTCAGCTTCAGCTCACCAGGCCCTGTGCACTGGGGGCGTGTCTCATCATCAGTAAAGTGGGGTGAAGAGTTCCCTAAGTAGATGGCGAACCGTGAGTGCAGGGATGGTTTTCTTCACTCTGCCTCTCCAGCACCTGATAGAGTCTCTAGCACGCAGTAGGCAATGATGTCGAGTGAATTAACCTAAAGCTGATCTCCTCTTGAGAACAGCAGAGGTTCCCAAAATTAAAAATCTAGTATTTTTACTAAAGTGCTGCTTCTCAAATATTTGAGGGAATAATGATCACTTTGAAAATTTGGTGAAAATCAGAATTCTGTGCCCATCCCCCCAGAGATTCTAATTGGGTCTTTCCAGGTTGGAGTCCAGGAATCTGCATTTTAAGTAGTTCTCCCAGGTGATTTATGTAGAGGTTCTTTGAGATACATGGTTTTAAAAGCATCCTCTTTGACCCACAAATAAAATAACAAATCAAAGCAAAACCTTCGGGAAGAGGAATTGGATCAAATACCAATCATCATATTGGTTTTTATTTAAATAATTCATTCAGCAGTTTATAATTCCCTGCACTTCTTCACACACACCCACATTCATAGCCACGACATAGGGGAAAGGCAACTTCACCATCTGAGGCAGAGGCAAATGGTTTGATATTTTATTTGTAGATCCTGAAGGATGCTCTTAAACTGGTTTTCCTACGAGTATTGGGCCAGAAGACTCGTTCTCTGGTTGAGTACCAGATGAGGCAGCTGGCTTACATTTATCTCGAAACACTGGACTTACCCTGCTCAGTGCCAGTCTTGCAGAATGAGGCAAGGGAGCTGGTGGGCTGAGTTTCCAGCACTATTTAAAAGCTTTCGTTTCTCTTTGTGTTTTATGTGTGTATAGTTGAATGTGCATGAGTTCCATACTGTATGATGGATGGTCACTGGGCAGTTATAGGTATCCTTTTAATAATGCAAATAATGTATATGTTTTTCAGGAGGAAGAAAACAAAACTTAGACCGCAAATTTCTATTAACTAAAGAGGACGTTTTATCAAATTTTGACATTTTTAAGAAAGTAAGTTGGCTTTCTTTTTCCTTCAAATTTGTACAGCTGCTTTTATCATCTCAAATAGATAACTAGTTGGTCTTCGTAGTCCTTTGAACTCTGATGGACAAGGAAGGTCTTTGCCTGATTTCATGACCTGCTTTTGTTCTCTCTCTCCCTTGGTAGACAACAACGCTGATTTAGAAAAAGAAAAGTGATAGTGACTATTTAGAATTAAATAGATGAACAGTTCCTTTTTCTAATTACCACGTTAACATTTTCTTTCAGAAGGACCGTGTTTTAAGCTATAAATCTCATCCAGTAGAAGATGGTGGAACTGATAATCCTGCTTTCAACCACATTGAATTGCACTTCACAGATCAAAGTGGCAAGATCAATGGGACTCATTTGTGAAACAGCTGTGATACTGGATGGCCTTACCCAATGTCCCAGTTTTCTGTGTTTTCTAAGATAATCCGATCAGGGTTAGGCACTTTTTTTTTGTTCTGTCATGAGTGTTTAGGAGGAAATTTTGGGGGGATAAAATTTTAAGCGAAGTCCTGACTTTCCTCATCTACTACACTCATTAATGATGCTGCTTTGGAGTTCAGAGTGTCTGTGTCAGCATTTCCGAGTCCCACTGTTTTATATCCATGAAGCTATCGTTGTGAAAGTTAGGCTTCCCTATGTGCCAAAAGGATAATACACACACACACACACACGCACACACTTGATGGTCAAAAGCATATTCTTAAATTCAGAGATTATTAAAAATATTTTCCACACTTTTGGTGCTAGCATGTAAGTTTGGGGGTTTGCCAAAATCATAACAGATATTGAAATGCGCTTCTCTCCCTCCTACTATATACTCTATTCTTAGGGAGAAATGAGGCGGCAGGTCTGCATTGTGTATATCCTTGCTTCTCATTGACCGCTATCAGCCCAGGGCACACATTAGCCTTGAAACCAATTCTGGCTCAGGAAGGTAGTAATCAAGAAACGTACTGCTTGGGACAGAATATGGGTCCAATTAGCAAGGTCTTCTTGGTGCCAAGCATCTATTCTTACGCCTTTTTGCTTGTTAGCTAGAGTTCCTGGCCACCGGTTGCTTGTATTGCCTTTCTTAGACTCTGGGTCTTATCTGCACTCCTAGTTTCTTTCCCATCAACATTGGTTTTCTTGTGCACTTTATTTTTGCTTGCCTTCCTAATTTCCTGTTTACCCTGTTGTCCTGAGATACCTCATGGGAATCATGCTAACCCACATCCTGGTTCACTAAGCCCTGGCCTATAAATTATAAACACCCCTGAGCCTAGTGCTGGCTGAAGTAGGTACTCATGCATTTGGTGATTCAAGGACATTTGCATGATTAAAAGTGGTTAAGCTCCTTGGAATTTCCCTTGATGATTACAATGAATGCTATTAAGTTAAATTTTTGAATGTCAACTACTTTGTAATCAACTAAATTTAATGATACATATGCTTAGAAATCCTGAATTCTAGTGTATGCTCCCAGTTAAAGAGCTAAATTACACAGGTAAACACTAGTTTTCTTTCATGTTCTGGAATTACTAAATGTATGCTTTGTTCCATGTTTTAACATTTCAAGTAGGAGTCTTGAAGTTTATTTTGTTTATTTTGCTACATTTATAGCTAAGAGTTTGGTAAATATTAAAACTTTCATCAATAACTTTTTTCCCTATAGTGCCCGTATTAGATATTGTTTAGAGGTTATTTTTAGCTTCTCAATGTTTTAAAATAATTTCAGAAATATTTATGTACATTAATCTATTTTATAATTAAATATGTTTTTGCTTTTTTCTGATATTTAGGTAAGCATGCTCATTTATGGTTGCTATTTGAAAGCATTAAGAAATAAAAAAATAGGAAGTAACATTTATCTAAAACAGGGATTTATATAACATTTAAGTAACAATATATTCATATATTTTATATGTGTATAGATGTTATTTTTAAATCAGTATATTTGTAAGCACATACTGAATTTTGTAAATCTATAAATTTTAATGAGTAGAAAGACAATCTTTTTTGTTTTATGTGAGTGTGATTTGAACTGTTGTTATTTATTTGATAATTCTAAATGCACATGTGTGTAGAATTCTTTAATTTTGGAAATCAAAATCAAGTTATTTAAATATTTTCTTCTTGTATCTGACTGCCAAGGGGTTTACAGTGTATTTTTTTTGTGAGAGAGAAGGTACTT
Organism: Tonatia bakeri; assembly: GCA_004024845.1. Classification (NCBI taxonomy): domain Eukaryota; kingdom Metazoa; phylum Chordata; class Mammalia; order Chiroptera; family Phyllostomidae; genus Tonatia; species Tonatia bakeri. The sequence goes on along the minus strand of PVIA01006246.1, from coordinate 25,234 downwards.
CCATTGTTCTCCACTTTCTTTTACCACAGTGTGTCTTTGTGATTTGGAGCTGTTGGCCTTTTACTTTTATAAATACCCGACTTTCAGATACAAGTTGTTTTTTCTTTTCATTGAGTATATCGGGGTGACACTGGTTAACAAAATTATACAGGTTTCAGGGGCACAGTTCTACAATACATTATCTGTACTCTGTTGATCTTTTACTTTTATGGATATATGAGTGCCAGATATAATTCTTAAGAAAGCAAAGTTATATTATTATTAATTATTAAAAATTATTTACTTAATCTAAATCTTTGGGCAAAAGATCTGACAAAATCAAAGAAATAACATAATGTTCTTAATTATTTGTCATCACAACAACTTGAATGAGAGGGAAAAACCCACACAAATTGTCTATTTTTATTTTGTCAGTGACATGTTGTATGACCTTGAATTTATTCTTTATTTCCTCTAATGATGGAACATAATACTAAACAGCTACCTCACAGAAATAATGTGAGTATAGAAGATCAGATAGCACTTTATTAACTCAAATAGTGTTACTTTGAACCTCAATATGATTGGAAATCAAAATTTGAAGCAAAGCTCATTTAGTAATTAAAAATACTGAGCTGTTGCCCTGGCTGGTGTGGCTCAGTGGATTGAGTGCTGGCCTGCGAAGCAAAAGGTTGCTGGTTCAATTCCCAGTCAGGGCACCTGTCTGGATTGGGGGCTAGGTCCCTAGTAGGGTGTACGTGAGGCAACCACACATTAATGTTTCTCTCTCTCCCTCTAAAACTAAATAAATTAAATCTTAAAAAAATGCTGAGCTGTTAATAATTTGCAATGTAATGGTATAGAGATTGTTTCTTCTCTGAAAAATGTGTGTCATAGAAATATCAAAATATAGTTTGTGATCAGCAGGGTTACTCTAACAGAGAGAATGCAAACTTTAAAGAAGGCTCTAGACCAGTCATCTTCACTCCACAGAGAAATAAAGTTTTATATGTAGGATTTAAAAAAATATAAATCGTATTCATCTACGTAGGTGCTCGTGCAATCATTTTCTCTCCAGACCAGTGGTTCTCAATGGGGAAATTTTTCACCTTAGAAGACATTTGGAAATATTTGGACACATTTTTGGTTGTTCATAGGTGATAAGGAGGTGGTACTGGCATCTAGTGGGTAGAACGTAGGGATGGGGCTCAACATCCTGGGATGCGTACCTCTGCAACAAAAAATGGTCCTGCCCCAGGCATGAGAGTGTTGAGTTTGAGAAATCTTGTCCTGGAGACTAAGGTTGCAATCTTTTTTTTTTAACTTTATTTTTATTGTTTTCACTATTATAGATGTCAGGATTGTAGTCTTGATTTTCCTTAAGTCACACACCCTGGTTACATTCCTTCAAGGAAATTGCCATGAGTCTTCTACAGGTGAAGAATAAATACTACTAGGATGTGGAATGTTAAGATGTAGAATAATGACCTGTATTTTCACAGCATTTTGAAAATATTAAGGATAATAGAATTGTAAATAATTGTGAAAATGACAAAGTTTTGTTTCCCAAGACGATTTCCGGAATTAACACATGTTAAGATGAAGGAAATATTAAGTATATGAATATGAAGATTTTATAATATTGTTTTTTTATGAAAACCCCAGAAAGTACAGTTTATTGTTAAGAATTGCGTGTCTGTCCAGGATGTGCAATAGATACAGGGGGGAATGGGGATGGAGTAGAGGGGGGGAAGTTACCTGGTCTCTGTGTTGATTCTTACAAGAAATTCTGATGTTTTTTCAATAATGATTGTTGATATGAAGCCAATTGAGTACATGACCATTTAGTTTCTAAAAAATCACTGTACAACTTAGTGATGATAAAATCTACTTTTAACCCGTGTTCCCATTGTTTGTGAAAAGGCTTGAGAGACTTGAAGATTATCGTGTAAAACATGGCTGCATTTCTGATTTTTCAACTTGTTGATTAAATGCTCTACATGTGTCTTTGAAGCTGTCTATTCTTGGGAATTGAATATAATTAATTTTATCAGCTTTTACAAAGGTTATTTCCACTCTATTAAGCACATAATTGACTCTTCCTATATACTATATATAGTTTATAAAAGTATAAGCAAATAAACATTCAAAATTGTTGTCATTGAAGAATATATTATATATATTTTAATAGTTTATTTTTATTGTGTTTTTTCCATTACTATTTATTCCCTTTATACCCTCTTTCACCTCCACCAGCCCCCTTCCCCCCTGCAATCTCCACACTGTTCTTCATGTCCATGAGTCCTTTTTCTTTTTTGCTTGATCCCTCCACCTCCACCCCCAGCCCCAGCCCCATCCCAAAAGCTGTCAGCCTGCTTCTCAATGACTCTGTCTCTGTTTTTCTTGTTAGTTCAGAGTGTTCGTTGGATTCCACATTTTAGTTAAACCATAGTAATTAACACTACACTTGAAAATAGAAAGTAATGTCTTTAATACTGGATATTTCTTAGCCATTATCTCTTTGACTATTCCCCCTTTCTCATTTTCTCTATTCTGTAACTCTTTAACTCCTAGCACATGAGCATTGCAAATTTTTATCCTCTTCTCCATGTCTTCTAATCTGGATTATAACTTCTATCTTTTTATATCTATGTAATGCATCCTGGATGATTACAAAGAAAAGTCATTTGATAACTAAACTATAATGTAATTTTGAAGTAGAGAAACAGGAAGCCCCCTATTCACACATTTAAGACAGTAAGAAACATGTCTCAGTAATGATGACATACGAAGTGTGTGCAATTCAAAACAGGACCAGTTGTGGTAGACAGAGGGGCAAATAAAGGGGGTAAGGGAGAGAGGTGGAGAGACAAGAGATAGGAGATGGAATACCTAGATATGCATTCCTTCTGCAGCCACGCAAAGACAAGATTTCAAAAAATGAAGAGAGTCAAGAAATACCTTGTCTTACACAATGAAGAAGCAAGTGCCTGACTCAAGGAGACTGTGTAAGGGGCGGTAATCAAGCAGAGAAGACAGGCAGATGAGGAGCTTCAGAGGAAAGTATAGTGGTGAAATAATTCAGACAATATAAGCCATGACCTTCCCCTCTCTCAGAGCATTCTGTCACCTCCTAGGCTCATTCTAACATTGCAATAATCAGGCCTTTGGTTTTATAGGGTTGCTGCAGCAAATACCAGAGAAAAGAGGGATTTCTTTTGGGATTTTGAGTGTCAAAAATCTAGCTTTTAGGATAAAATATCTTGGAAGGTAAGAGCTAGGCTCTCTACAGTAGAAATGGATTCTCTATGCTGGGAAGATAAGAGGGAAGCAATGAGTGTTAATATATTCATGAGACTCAGAGGAAGGGTCTCTGTAGGTCACTACTTCATGTGCTGAGCTCTCAGAAGGCAATAGCAAATCATCCTACATCTGTGGGATTTGAAAATCAACAAAACTTTGCATGCCTCTTCCTGGTTCGAGCATAGAGCATTAAATACATAGCTGAGTGCTATGTCTGGGAAGGCATATGGCTTTGGAGTATCAGAGAGACTTTACCATGTTTACTAAGTTCAGAAGCAGAAATTGCTGAATGAGGCATCCAGGCAAATAGAAATTCAGCCTCACAATTTCCTACAACCTAGTGCAGTAAAATGTAAGGAAAGAAACCTGTATTGGATAAGGCTCAAACAGGTTGAGACCTGTTTATTAGACTTGACAATGAAGAATTTCATGGTTTTCGAACAGAACATGAACATTATAATCTTAGACAATTAAAAAAAAATCTAGGCAGGTGGGAGAGTGGTGGTGGGAGGAAGAAACACTCTCTAGCAAGTAATCAGTACTGCAGCTAAAAGTGGATTCCAACCTCTTAACGTGCTTCATGGTCTCTTCCTTAACACAGCCATCTGTGCGCACTGCTGCACGCTCAGCATCTACAAGGGAGTCTGGCCCAATAAATGTTGACTGAATGAACTCACAATCCCTGCCTCTTGGAGTTTTCATCCACCTTTTTGCTTGCTTCTTGGTTTCTAAATGTGTCACCAGTTTGATTCCCTCGGAATCAGAGTCTGAAATGTAGTTTCATGTGCTTCATGTTTATTAAGGAGCGCCTTTAGGACCAACCGTGTGGAAGGAAGAGGACAGAAGCAGGCATGAGCAGAGATGGAGTCTGAGCTGTAATGCAGACTCAAGGAAATCGCCCCACGGTGATGCTGGCTGCAGAGGAGCCCTTCAGAGTTATTCCAAACTGGGCGGAGATAGCCAAGCTTTCGTATTCCTGCATCAATTAGTTGCGGTTAAGGGCAGTCACGGGGAAGCGGAGTGTCTTAGGCCAGGTGATCCTCTGCAGCCAGGGCCCCGTGAAGGGGTGGAGACACGAAGGCCCGCTGCCGAGGACCGCCCCCAAGGGCAGGGGCCCGAAGTCCTTCGCTGAAGGGGGAGCTCCGCAGTGTACTACGGTGCCCACTTCATGAGGTAACTGCATTTTAGAGAATGTAAATCACGTATCCAAGGTCATCCACCTTGGACCTGAACTTAGTTTTATCTCACTCCAGAGCCCGTAATATTAATATTTTTGTTCCATTGTACCTGTTTCCGTAAGTTCATTCCTAAATTGGTGAGGGTGGGGGTTGGAGTTCGGAGGACTTGTCCTCAGGTTTCTGGGCTAATACAATGCAGGTCAGGGTGCAGAACCTTTGTGGGGCACTAACTCAGTCCTTTGGGAAATGCCCAGTGTTCCGCTCAGCTAGGAACCTGCCGTTATGCTGCTTTGTGTCAAATGATGTGATTAACTGCTAACTGCCACAACTTGAAATTGCTACCCACCTGCTTTCCCACCAGAATGATATTTTCCAAATATTTTACAGTCGGATAAAACTAAGTTTCAGCTTGAATTATAGAGCATATTAAAGTAATTCAAATGGTGGCGAATATTGACTAGATCAGTCGTTTTCAAAACGTGGGCCCCAATAACAGGATGGACGCCACCTGGGTACTTGAGGCAGTTGAAATTCCCGGGCCCACCTTAGACTTACTGAATCAGACGCAGTGCTGTTGGGAGCAGGCGACCCTAAGGCAGGCTGGGGCGAATCTGGGCGCTACTGGACCTGATGATGGTAGTGGTAACTAGCAGGAAAAACAAACCGGGTTTGTAATTAGCAAATGAACTATATAGAAATTATTTCTTTTTAAAGATTATTTTAGGGGAAGGGAGGGAGAGGGAGAGCAACATCCGGGTGAGAAACATTGATGGGTTCTCCACCCCCCCTCCCCGGAAGGCTTCCTGACGGCGCCCTGACCACGCCTGCAACCCCGGCGCACGCCCTGCCCGAGAATTAAACCCGTGGCCTGCCTGTGTACTGATTGACGCCCCAACCAGCTGAGCCACACTGGCCGGGGCTAGAAATTATTTCTTTAAAACTGGTTTGTTCACAGTTTAGTGTTGCTTTGCTTCTTAGACCTCAGTCCTTTCAAATGACCACAACTTCCTAATTAGTAAGGTCTGAATTAATGAAGTTAATTCCTTTCCTGGGAACTGGTGAGGGACGCCGAGGACAGCTCAGCCCAGGGCCCCACTAGTAACAGCTTTAGCATTTACCTCTCCCTGCCAGGTAATTAAGGGATCCAAATCAATTGCTAAGCAAGCCTTCCTTAATTTTTTTGTTGAAAGTATTACAGAATTGGTACCTAAATCCAGACAGTTCATTGGTCTGGGGAAATTCCTCTATGTCCTCATTGGAAAGACAATTGCTAGCCCTTAAATCTGAGTGACTTTTACTTTTTCACTAGCGTAGAGAATTATATTATATAAAGTTGATGTCTTACCCTTGGCTCTTTTATGGTGAAATACATTTACAGGAAAATGAGTTCAAATTGATTGCATGCTGTAGACAAAAGTGTGTCTCCCTTTTGACTCATTTAAGACACACTAGGGCTTGGCCTGCAGGCATTACACTCTGTTAGGCACTGGGGAAGGGGCAGGGGGGGTTCTTGACTTCCATCACGTACAAACTATCTGAGGCCATGAGGCAAGTATGCACGTACTAGCTAAGGAAAGGGTCCGAGTGAGTGGGGCAGACTGTGCAACAGGGGAAGTCTAGGCAGAGGGAGCCCAGTGGACAGGACTTGCTGGGAAATGTACCAGTACTTGTTGAATAGTTAGAGTTTGAGCTAGACCTTGAAACTAGAGGGGATCTGAATAGGCAAAGAAGAGAGGGAATATGTTTCACTAGGAAGTGTGGTGCGTGAGGAAGGGGATGAGCAACGCTGTGGACGGAGTGAAGGAGTCCGCTCTTCTGCAGAACGGGAGGAGACGGCCTGGTCAGCCTGGAGTTGGAGTTGGGGCTGAGGCGGAGGACGACGGTGGACGTGGAGTGGCCCCCTTTGAAGGCCAGGAGGCAGAGTTAGGACTTTCGTCAGAACTTGCCCAAGGTTGGGGAGTGTTGAATCCGAGGTCTGCTGCCAGGTAGGGGCATTTGCTATATTCCTAATCTGCCTATACTTCACGTCAGAATATATATTTACTTTAAGGACACTGAATTGTGAAGGAAGGATGCATGGGTTTCAATTTCCTTTAAGAAACCCTTAAAACTGTATGGTACATGATGGAAAGAGTTCTGTTTAAACATATCAGCTAAAGTAAAAATTTTCCGGTTCCAAGATCAAGCCCCCTTGCTAACTATTTGGATAACTTTATATGCAGAATCACTACTTTCCTGCGCAATCCAGACAGCCAAGGTTTTAATGACAATTATAGTGTTGAAGGAGGATATTTTTCCTATTCTAGTTTTATGAAAACTTATAACATTAGGTAGGTTAGAAAAATCCTCAAATTATGGCATTAACATTATGCAAGATATTTAAAATATTCTACCACCGAGGCAGGGGAACAAAGCTCCTCACCATGCTAATATGTTGATGGCTCTATTACTCGTCAGGCACACATTCATGCAGTGAACCCTTGATTTCTTCTTTCTAGTTTTATTGAGATGTAATGGACATACAGTGCTGTATAAGTTTAAGGTGCACAGCAAATGATTCGACCTATATATGTTGTGAAGTATAATTGAGTTAACATCTACCATCTCATAGAGATACTAAAAAGAAAAAGAAAAACTGATTTTTTCCTTATGACAAATACTGTTAGGATCTGCTCTCTTAACAACTTTTAAATGTACCATACGAAAGTATTAACTATAGTCATCATAGTGTACATTACATCCCTAGTACTCATTTATCTCTTTAAAGTGAGACAAATTGGCATACAGCATTATACTAGTTTCAGGTGTTCTACATAATGAGTTGGTATTTGTGTATATTGCAAAACAATCACCATAACACGTCCCATTAACATTCATCACCAGTTAATTTTTTATGATGAGAATTTTTCAGATCTACTCTCTTAGTAAATTTCAAATATATGATACAGTATTATTAACTATAATCACCGTGCTATACATTACATTTCTAGGACTCATTTATTTTATAACTGGAAGTTTGTATCTTTTGGCCGCCTTTACCTGCATCTCCCACACCCCACCTCCTGCCTCTGACTCCAACCTATTTGTTCCCTGTATCTATGAGTTTTTTTGTTTTGTTTTGCTTTTTCTTTTTTAGATTCCACATATAAGTGAGTTCATACATTATTTGTTCTTCTCTATTTGACTTGCCTCATTTAGCACACTGCTCTCTTTGTGCATGTTGTCACAAAGTGCAAGATTTTCTTCTATTTTATGGCTGAAGGATATTTCATTGTGTATCTAGACACCACATTTTCTTTATCCACTCATTCATTGGTGGACACTGAGGCTGCTTTTATGTCTTGGCTACTGTAAACAGTGCAGTAATGAACATGAAGGTACAGATACATTTTTGCATCAGTATTTTCATTTTGTTTGAATAAATACCCAGAAATGGAATTGCTGGTTCAAACTGTGGTTCTATTTTTAGTTGTTTTGAAGACCCTCTGTACTGTTTTCCATAGTGGCTGTACCAGTTACATTCCCACCAGCAGTACGGTGCACAAGTGTTCCATTTTCTCCACATCCTCACCAACACCTCTCTTCTTTTTGATGATAGCTATCCTAACAGGTGTGAGGTCATAGCTTCCTGTTGTTTTAATTTGCATTTCTCTGATGATGTAGTGATATTGTGTAGACATTTAATGCTATAAATCTCTCTCTTTGAAGTGCTTTAGCTGCATCCCATAAATTCTGCTATGTTGTATGTTCATTTTCATTTATTTCAAGACACTTTTTAGTTTTTCCTCTAATTTCATTTCTGATTCATTGCTTGTTCAGAAGAGTGTTGTAATTTCCATGTATAGTTAAGTATGCCTCTGAGACATTGCGGATTGAGTTCTAGGTCATTGCAATAAAGCCAATATTGTAATAAAACAAGTCACATGGCTTTTTTGGTTTCCCAGTGCACATAAAAGTTATGTTCACAGTATACTGTAGTCTATTAAGTGTGCAATAGCGTTATGTCTGACAAATGTACATACTTTAATTAAAAATACTTTTTTTTTGCTAAAAAATGCTAACCATCATCTGAGACTTTTAGTGTTCGTGGTTTTTTGTTGGTGGAGGGTCTTACCTTCAATTTGTAAAGAATGACTATCTGTGAAATGCAATAAGCAAAGCACAATAAAACTAGGTATACCTGTACTGGTGAATTTTTCTTTCTTCTTTTTTTTTTAGATTTTATTTATTTTTTTAGAGAGGGGGAGGGAGGGAGAAAGACAAGGAAACATCACTGTGGATGTCTGTCATGCACCCCCTACTGGGGACCTGGCCTGAAACCCAGGCACGTGCCCAGACTGGGAGTCGAACCAGCAACCTTTTGGTTTGCAGGCCAGCACTCAATCCACTGAGCCACACCAGCCAGGGCTGGTGAATCTTCAATCTCCCTCCTGTTATTGATTTCCAGTTTCATATCACTATGATCAGAGTAGAAACTTGGTGTAATTTTGATCTTTTAACTTTGCTAAAAACTGTTTTGCGACCTAGTATATGATCTGTCCTAGAAAATGTTTCATGTGCCCTTGGAAAGAATGTGTGTTCTGCTGTTGTCAGGTGGAGAATTCTGTATGTCCATCGGTTCATTCAGTTTCTGGTCTAGTTCAAATCCTGTTTCCTTGTTGATTTTCCATTTGGATATCTATCCATTTTGAGAGTGGGGTCACCTGCCATCATTGTATGGCTGTTTATTTCTCCCTTTAGCTCTATTCATTTTTGCTTTATATATGTAGGTGTTCTGATCCTGGGTGAAAATATTTATAATCGTTACATCTTCTAAATGGATCGAGCCCTTTATTACAATGTAATGACCTTCTTTGTCTTGTTTTAACATTTTTGGTTTAACGTCTGTACTGTCTGATAGAAGTATAGCTACCCCCACTTTTTTTTTTCTGGTGACTATTTGCTTGAAACCCCTTGTTCTGTCTCCTCACGCTCATCCCCACCGTGCATCCGTGGGCTACAGTCAGTCTCTGGCAGGCAGCGTGATGTATTGGACCTTGTTCCTTATCTGTTTAGGCATTCTGTCCTTTTGGAGAATTTATGTTCAATTTAATTTTTGATAGGGAAGACTTACGTTGCCATTTTTTTTTTCCCAGCTGGTTTGTTCTTTGCTTCTTATGCTGTTTGTTGCCTTTTGTATTTTGATGTCTTTCGGTATCCGTTTGCTTCTTTATTTTGTTCTTTGGTGTAATTGCTACCCGCTTTTCCCTTGCGGCTACCACAAGGCTTACATATGATATCTGAAAACATTAATACCTTACCTTAAACTTCAATAGTGTTCTTAAACTTTACACTTATACTTTTCCTCTCCCTCACATTTTAGGTTATTGATGTGATAGTTCACATTTTTATATTGCGTACCCAGTAATGTTGTAGTTATGGTCATTTTTAGTATGTTTGCTTTCAACTTTTAAACCAGAGTTCGAAGTGAATTACGAACCACAATTAATTCCCATGTTACATAATCTAACTTTGTAAGTATCAGTGAGCTGTCTGCTACCTCCTGTGTTTTTATGATGCTAATTAGTGCCCTTGTACTTTGACTCAAAAAATTCCCTTCAGCACTTCTTATAGATTTAGTGGTAATAAAACTCCCTCAGCATTTGTTTGTTCAGGAAAATGTTCTCTCTCCATTTCCTGGTCATAGAATTCTCGGTTGACTATTTCCTTTCAATATTTTGAATGTAATATATTCTCTCCTGCCCTGGAAAGTTTCTGTTTTTGAAATCCACTAGGAGGTTCCCTTGTACATAACTTCTCTCATTTCTCTTACTGCTTTAAAAATTCTTCTTCGTCTTTGGCTTTTAGTGATTTAGTTATAATGTGTCTCAATGTAGCTCTACTTGAATTCAACCTATTTTGAACTTTGGGGCCTCATGGATTTGGATTTCCAGTTTTTTTCCCCAGGTTTGAGAATTTTTCAGCCATTAAAGCTTTAAGTATGCTTTCTGTCCCTTTCTCTTCTCCTGGAATAACCATAACTCAAATATCTTTTTTTATTGTGTCCTATGCACCCCATTGTCTTTTTCACCCTTTTTCATTCTTTTTTTCTTGTTGCACATCTGACTGGACACGTTCAACAAAACACAAAGGCAACTAACTGAATGGGAAAGGACATTTATAAACAATACCTCTAATAAGGGGCTAGCATTCAAAATATACATGGAATTCAACAACAAAAAAACAAACAATCCCTTTTCCCAAGAAAACATACAAATGGCCGACAGATATCTGAAAATGCTCAACTTTGAGTCTATTTCTGAAGCTCTCTACTGAATGTTCAGTTCAATTGTGCACCTCAGCTCAAGGTTTCTGTTTGTTTATTTTTTACAGTTTGTACTGTGTGTTCCTTAGTGCACTGAATTTCCTTAAGAGGATTATTCTTTTCTGACAGGTCACAGATCTCCATTTCTATGGTGTCAGTAATTGAAACTTTATTCATTTCCTTTGGTGGGGTCATGCTTACCTGATTTTTCCTGGTCCTGGGTTTCTCATGTCGGTACCTGCACATCTGAGGGAGTGGTGTCTGCTCCCAACTTTACAGTTTGCTGTGGCAGCGGTAGTTCTTCGCCAGTCAGCTTAGGCTGGAGTTTTGGACAAGTGCACTGGTAATGATGTCCTAGGATGGGTGGGGCTTGCTATTGGGGTTGATTTGGGGGGTAAGGCCACTGCCCAAGCTCTGGGTTGGGGGAGGTGCTGCTGACTGAGAAAACTTGGACTGGTCTGCTTGGTTCCTGGCCCCAGCAAGGGAGCAGGATGGAGCTCCCTTATGGTCTGGGTTCTCTGATCCAGCTGACTAGATGCTCAGGACTGGGTACTATTCCCAGCGGTAGGCGGGGCAATGAATTAGCTTTCCTGCCAAGGCAGGACAATAGGATAAGCCCAGGGTCTGTGTGATTCATAGTTTGGGGACCGAATTAGGCAAGACTGTGAATTTCCCTGGCCTCACAAGGCCACTGGTTTTGCTCTGCAGACAGGAAAGCCATGAGGTGTGTTCTCTGTCCACGTGCCACTGTAAGTAGGGCTGTTGATTGGGCTATGACAGCTTCCGGTGTTCTCTAGTTAGGTTCCCAGGTCAGGTAGGTTGCAGCAGTATTCAGCAGTAAGTGGAACTACGAATTGGTTTTCCTGCCCAGGCAGAGCAGGAGAACTGACGCTAAGCCTGGCCAGGCCCTTTGTGGTCTTGACTCAAGCCATCCCACACCTCACATTCCTTGGCCCAGCGGAGCCACTGATTTTGCTCTGCAGGCAGTCAGCTCTGCCCACTGTTCTCCCTGCGTGAGCCATGCTAAGCTACACAGCTTCCAGTAGTTGTGGCTAGGCTTTCTGGTTGGGAGGGGCTGGGAGCTATGCTCTGCATGCATGGGGCAATAGCACCCCTACTGGGTGGAAGGGGAAGGCCAGCTCCAAGCAGCCTCCCAGGTGTTTGTGGTCAAGCTTCCTGGGAGGGAGAAGAAGCCACACTCAGCAGTGGGTGGGGCTATGACTCATAGCTCCCCTACCTGGGTGGGAGCACACCAGGCTCCAGACCCCAAGCACAGCAGACTTTCATCTTGTCGAGTTCCTTGGTTATGGCTCTGCAGATGAGCAGAGCTCTTGGTTGGGACCGCTACTCAGGCTCTGCAGGCAGGAACTCAGTCCCTAGGATCTGGGCACTAGTTGTTGCAAGCTCCTTCCCATTCTCCATCACAATCAAATAGCTAGTGGTCAGGTGTTGCAGATTCTCCTGCAATCCTCATGCAGTGAGACCTAAGTGGAGGTTCCTGAGACGTGACCCACAATTCTGGGGGAGCTGGATATCCACACTGGGCTCTCTCTTCCCCCTGGAGGAACTGTAGGCCCGGGAGAGACCTCATGGTGCGGTGCTGCACCAGCTTAGGGAAGGCGCAACTGGTCAGTGCGTAGCCACTCCTCTCCGCCTTCCACTGAGGTCTGCTTTGGTCTCCATGTGCAGTGGGGTGCTTCAGCTTCACCCCCATGCCCTGGTATTCTCCTGGCGGTGTGTTGTCCATCAGTAGTTGTTTTCTACTTCTGAGGGGGAGCGAAGTCAGGGATGACCTATGGCATCATCTTGGTGATATTATTCCCTACACTTGAATTCTTACAACGTCCCTCAGAAATGTCCTCCTATAACCTTCTTTGCCTTTCTCCCCGACAAACCTAAAAGTGTCTTAAGATATTCACCACAAGTTCCCTCTACCCAAAGCAGGGAAGGTAAATAAGTGCCTTCACTGTGCTGCTAAAAAGAAATGAAGAAAGAGCAGGTGGGTGTGAAGGAGGAAACAGGAAGAGAGGGAGGGAGGGAGCAGGACAAGGAGGAAAGGAAAGAACTGAATGCTGGAAATGGGTCAGAAACTGTGACTGCCAGAGGCAGTTGAAATAACAAAGGCAGAATTCCACCTGGTTCTCACTGTTTGGGGCCCATCTCAAACCCAAGGAGGAGCTCACAGTTCCTTCCCCTGCCCCCTCGCCACTTGCCCTGAGGGGTAGGCAAGCAGCTAAGGATGTGTCAGATTTAAGGACTTTTTGGGCCAGGATGCTTGGAGTGGAGCTTCAGGTACAGGGAGCAAAAGTTATGATGCTGAGTCAGGAGAGCCCACTGTCTTTTTGTAACTGCTCTCTGCACTTTATCTCCTGAGACTTTCCCTGGAAATTCCTCTCCCTTGGGCTGGTGTGAAATAAATATTTCACAGACTCCTTGAACAACGATTAAAAAGAAAACTCTGTCAACAGCTTGTTGCCCTAGCTGCAGTGGAGTGCCTCTCCACAGTTCAGGCCCTGCTAGGGTATCTCACCCCCAGGAACGGCAGATCAGGAGTACCGGGAGGACGAAACCAAGGAGTGGCTGAAGTTCCAGCTCTCCCAAAGCCACTGCGGGATGAGAATCAATGAGCTCAGGCAAACCCACAGCCAAAAGGAGGCAGTGTGTGTTTGATGGGTGAGGTGACAGGACTGGGAGTCCTGTCCTCCTCCTGCCTGGCCCAGGGGAGGTGATAACACGGCTCAAGGGCAGGTTCTACAATCTCAGGAAGAAGAGTCATTACAGCAACAGGCATTGCTTAGAAACACACCTTTCTTCCCCTAGAGATGGTCCCTGTCCTAGGATTAACAGCGTATTAGTCAGCAGGATGATCAAAAGCCTGATAAGGATCATTGGTCATATTTTCTCAACAAAGTGCAGCAGTGGCATTTGCTAAACTCTTTCTAATTAGTTGGCTCAGTACCCTAAGAAGCAAGCTGGAAGAGGTGGGTTAGGAAGAAAAAATGCTGTCTCCTTGCAGGGTAAAGGGATTTCTGAGGGGTGTTTGGGAGTGAGAGACCTTTCTTTAAAGATTTCACTCTGCTATGATTCCTCTTATTCCATCAGAAGGAAATACAACAGAATTTCAGAAGACCCAGCTGAAAATATTTCATGTGCATAAATTTATTTTAAATTTTATTGCATCACATTATACAAGCATTAAACATGGCTTTCATGTTGATGACTATTTAAATGTGAAAATTCATCATGTCAGTACCTGTTGGCTATTTACAAGTAAGGAATTTTTATGTACTTTATATATCTCTGTACTTGTATGTACATATGTAAGAATACATGACTATACATATGTACACACAGAAATACATCTATGGCCATACACATAGCTATAGATATGTCGTATATAATAATCTCCTCAGAAAGATCTGAAATTAAAAAAAAAGAAAGAAAAAGTTGTAAACAGGGTCTTGTTTGTGTTGATTGGGTGACATGAATTAGGACCACGTGATGACATTCTAGGAATGTGTGTCCAGGTGTCCGAATACCCTTTTTAGCCCAGTGTCTGTAAAATTCCCATGGGGTAGAATGCAAAAAGGTAGCAAACAGGCTGAAAAACAGGCCCAGTATACAAGTTCCCCTTGGTTTTAAAAACTCGAGAATGTGACTGCCGGTGACGCGCATGCTTGCTGGGTCAAGAATGGTCTATGGACACAGAGCGACTGTGCGCCGGCCGCACGGCGACTTCTCTGGCAGTCCCTGCCGGGTGCTGGCCCCATGGCCGCTGCCGACGTCTGCGACATGCACTGCGCTTGCGTTTTAGTCATTCGCCTGAATGTGCTCCTGCACAGCCAGAAGTAAACAGAGTTCGGGTCCTTGGCCGGGAAATGAACCATCATCTGGAAGGAGAAAAGCAGGCTTTAAAATCCTGTGTGCACACTCTGGTTCAAGAACACAAGTGCAATGGTTCGCACGCACCGTGAATCAAAGGCATTCGTAGGGTCTGTAACCCTGAATGGAGGCGTGTGTGGTATAAACATCACCAGGCCTGCTTTACAGAGGAACGGACTGAGTCAGTCTGCAGCAAGGTCACGTCCTGCCGGTAGACAGGCAAACACTTTGCTTTTAAGGAAAACTCAGAAACAGCCTTGTTAGGGAGAAAGCAGCACGGAACGGTGAGGCCGGAGGAGACTTGCAATTGGTTACTGGCCCTGTGGTGTAGAAAACGCCACTGCTGTGCCTCAGCCTCTGGCCCCTGGAGCTCTGGGGAGCAATTCTTTTCACTAATGTCTGTTTTCCACCTCTGCTGAAGCTGCCTGGCAGTCCGCCTTTCTCCTCTGAAGCTGGGCAGAGCCAGAGAAGAGGCAATTAGAACGGGTGTGAGAGCCAGGGGCTTGGGCAAATTATAGAATCCAGGAAGGGGAAAGCAGAAAGGCTCCTTAAAGTGTTGTTCAGTCCGGCTTCTTTACTTTTTCAAAAGTGGCCGTCAGTCTACTTCGGCGCCACTCCAGGTGGTACAGTCAGAGAGGAAAAGCCAGGTCTAGAATCCGGGGACTGCAGCGCAATGCTTAGCAACAGTACAAATATCCCTTTTAGTATTCTATGGCATTTTCTTGTATAGTAAATGTCTCACGTATGGGGACTATTTGAACTGCATATTAGTTCTACCAAATAAGCCAGCTCAGAAAAATTACTTTTCCCAAAGACATATAACCACAGTGAATCTGGAAAATAGCAAAATTACTAAGTAGCAAAACATTTCTTGCCTTCGGGGAAGCCAAGGTCTACTCTGGGATGGAGGCAGGGCCAGTGTTCATCCTCTAGACACAGCCGTTGCCCCTGTGGGCCTGGGGCTCAGGTGATGCCCTCCAAGTCCATGTTCATATTCACCCTACCACAGCCTCCTGGACTCTTATCACAGGTCTGGCTTGATAAAACTTCACCAGCTTAACAACAAACATTTCTACAGATATCTGGTACATCTTAATCTACGTGAAAAGTGAAAAACAGACTTTTTCCCCTCATTTTTCTTTTAGAGGCCAAATTTTGGGAAAATATGTTTTCAAAGTTGTCTTCAAACAAGCGGACAGAGAGAAATGAAGGGCAAGGAAGGCAAGCGAAGTGCTACAATATTAGTTTGACAAAATATCAAAACTGAGAGCTCATCTAATCATTCCATCACTGAGGAAACAGGCCCAGAGAAGTTAAGTGACTTGTCCAAGGACACACAGCTAGTAACTGACTTGCCAGAGAAAAACTTTTGATAAGATATGTGAGAACATTATGGAACTTTCTTACAATGTTTTTAGCCTTCATCCATCCATCCAACCTTTACTAACTGAATATGCATTTAAGTGGGGGCCATGTGCTTAACACTGTGCTAACAAGCTGGAAGAATAAAATTACCGTTCATAGAGTCTTTTGTACAGATGCTTACGATTGTGTTGAGGAAGCCTGATCACTATTTGAAAAATCATAAATTGGTAATACAGATCAATATATGCCAATACATGTGAGACTGATGCAACAACCTGAGAAGTTTATAAGGAGTGAGTCTCAGCGGGCTCATGAGTCTGGGGAAAACTTCTTAGGGGACATGGCTGGACATGGATCAGCCTGGGAGGAAGCAGTAAATGGGTGATGGAGACAAGGTCATCTTGGATGAGATGAATAGGTGACTTGAACCAGAAAGAAGGGGCGTATTGCCCTGGGGATCTTAAAGGGAAGAGCCGGGCTGGAGGAGAAGGGAGAAGGCTGGTTTCAGGGAATGCGTAGGCCAATCGTGAAGACTCAGACTGACAGGCCAGAGTGAGGCATGAAGGCGGAGAAGATTTGCAGGTGTCGTGTGTAAAGGGAACAAGTTAAATGAATGACTTCAGTAGAAAACAGGCCAGTTTGGAAAGCTTCTGAGGAGTTATTTTGATCCTTCTCAGTGGAACAATAGCAAGCTGTGACTGAGGGAGTGGAGAGCTCCCCCTCCTAATTGAGGAGTGGCTTTGGACTCTGAGCGCACCTCACACCTACCCGGTCACGGCCACTCGTTGTGGTGCGCTTTGCCATTTTTCTTCCTCTCCTTTCGTTCCTTCTGGAGACGCTCCAGTTCTGCTTCATACATCATCTCCTGAATCAAGTACTTCTCTCTTCTCATTCGATCCCTTAGATCTTTTGGGAGGTCTGGGATCAGATATGAAATGAGGTGCTTTATACAAAACACGAGGTGCTAAAAACACAGAGGAGAATGCAACAGAGTCAGGTCCACTGTCCATCCTTCGCTGGAAAGAGCTCTCTGGGAGTTGATTCAGGGGCTCTCCTTGTTCCAGAAATGGGGAGCCCCTGGAGTGTCTGGGAAGTGAGGCCAAGGGGGGTGCATGCAAGTAAAGACTGTCTCAGGGATAGGATGGCATCACATAGGGAAAGAGGAGAGGAGTCGGAAAAGGAGGTAGAGAAGGAATGGTCAGAGAATGCAAAGGAGAGCCAGAAGAAGGTATGCTGTGGACTCAGAAAACCCAGGTTTGAATCCCAGCTCCGTAGCTTTTACTGCTCAAGAGCTGTCTATCTATTGGAGGATAAGTCACTCTGAGCCTCAATTTGCTTATATAGAAAATGGATATTATTGGGAAAATTATACGAAAATGTTTGAAGATGATCTGTAGACCAGTAAATGCTCTGCTAATCTGGATTGCAAGAATTACCAGTGGGCTTACAGAAGTGACCATTTCAGGAAGAAACTTTTTGGGGAGGTGAGCTCCCACAAATTCTTTACCTGAAAGACTAACAGCCCAAACTCTTGAATCACTGTCACTTCTCTTCATCTGTATGATGGTGACCAGTGAAGTACCAGGTGACAATTTTAACGGCCCTAACAATTCTAAAGTTGTAAATAAAGATTAAATCATGTTCAAATGGGGCCAGTAAGTATTCTTAATTTTATTGAAAACTTGGTAAATTTGATGACTCATGGATAGCTTACAATTCTGACAAGATTTTCTGTATATTTCTAGTATTTTAAAATAGTTCAATTATAAAAAGTTGAAAAGAAATGGAAAGTTCTAGATGATAAGCCCAATATAAATTAGTGCAACTCTGTTTTTACTTTGAGAAATTTTAAGACAGTGATGAGTTAAATTTTTTTTTTTAAGAGGGACTGAGCCATTGATAAGCTAATTCCCAGGGAAAAGCAGGTTAATATTGTCTTTTTTTGATTACATGAAGTGAAGAAAAAGGAGAAAAAACAGTGAGGGAATAGTTTCAAAGAGCTATAGGAAGCTTCTAGTCCAAGCCAAAATGCAGACATGGCTTGTGTTAATTTGGCTTTAATTTATGTGACAGGAGATGGAATATCTATTTATGAGTATAAGTTATAGAAATGCAAACTATTTTTAGCAGCAGTTTTCTTAAAGACTAAAAGAAAATAGGTAATATATTTTTATTGACACATAATACATGCAATTACTAGGTAGATGATACTTTCATATAATTATACTTTTTAAGTCTATTTTGAGTCCTAGGTAATGAACATTTATTTGTGTGCTTGGCCACAAGGCCATGATGCTACCCAACCTGAGGCTGCCACTTGTAGCACCTAGTTCAGTGTTTTCCAAATTAAGTTCCTTGCACACGTGCATTAATTTCAGTCCAGAGGGCTTGTGAAAAGCAAACTGCAGACAGGATGTATCAGAATCTCTGGGGATGGATGAAAAAAAAAAGGCAATTTTCCTAAAGTTTAAGAACCATGACCCTCGAATATTAAATTTAGCACCAATAATTCTTGACTTATCCATGAACAATCGACAAATGGACTATCGAATATTTCTTAGAAAATTCAAGGACTTTCATTGAGCAAAATAAGAAGATATAAAGAGTTTAAATAATATTACTATACTGCTTTTGGACATACGTAATCACATTCTCATAACATATTTATTCATTACATCTAGTTCCTTCATTATTTCAAAGGGTAGGAAGGAACGGTTAAGAAAACTAACCTCAAACACAATGATGAAAGCCAGCCGAGCTGCTAGGACGTGCCAGAACTGCAGCGTGTAGCCGTAGGGCACCAGTGAGTGAGGAGGGTCCCGGTAGTCTCGGTACCTATAAATACACAGGAGAATGTCACCTTCCAAAGTATGATTTTCCTGACTCCCAGATCTTCATTCCCTTAGTTGTGGGAGAAACATTTTAAAACCTTCTGTACCCTAGGCATCTGTTGTTTTGCTTGCCCCACGTTTCTTCTTCTGATACAAGAATATCTCGTCTCTACTGGGGAATCATGTGTGGGTTGGGCAGGGCTCACCCCCTCCCCTGACCCCAGCTCAGAGGATGAGCCAGACCTGATCAGTGAGACTCATCACCAGGACTTTGGTTAGAATGGTCACTTAGTGAATGATCACCAAGCCCACAGAAAGTAAGAGCCTGGAGCTGCTGGCGGCCCTTACAAACTGTGCAGAGAGCCTGCCGGAGAATGAAGGCAACAGAACAAAGCAGAGCCAGCAGAGACGCAGTAGCTCCAGCCATTACTTATGTTAATACCACCCCTCTGACCTCTCAGCACCTGAACAGATGAATTTCTTTCTAAGTCAGTTTATACTGGATTTCCGCCATTTGCCATTAAAAAGTCCTTCCTAATGTATGGTGCCACATGGAGTCAGCTGCAAATTCTACAAATGTTTGTTGAGCATCTTATTAGGGACAAAGCATTATCCTAGGAACTTAAATCCATGTGATTTCATTTTATCCTTACCGTACCATTCCTATTACAACAAGTGGGAACCTTGAAAAGTGACTCTGTCAACATCATACAGTTTTTATGTGTTTTGAATCTGGTATTCTTTCTATAAGCTCTAGAAATGTGAAAAGATCTGAAAATTCTGGGTATTCCAATAGTTCTGTTGTTGGACATACCAAATTTCCTTGTCTGAATAAAAATTATCATTATCCAATGTTGGGAACCACCCTGCCTATTTTCAGAAGCAGTAATCCCCCGTGGCTAAGGCTGAGTAAAGGACCTTGGAACCATAAACCATGTAGGAGACAAAGCTTATCTTCCCTGTAGGGGCACCACCTCTGCCCCCTTTCTCTTCACCCTGCTTGACCCCAGGCAGATGACTGGTTAGCCAATGATGGGTAAGATTCCTCAAAAGAGGGATGACCTAAGACAGGCATGGTCATGAAGGGGCCCTCAGGGAAGGACTCGGGGGGCTATAGAAAAAGGGGGTGATGGACCCTTGCCCCTCAACTTTGATGTAGCCTGAGTCCTCATTCTGTTCACAAGAAGTCTCCTAATCTCTTGGCTGCTTTACTTCCCCTGCCTGACTTAAGCCTGAAACAATGCTGGAGGTGGGTGCAGCCCTGTGCAGGAAAGGGCAGGTTTCTTAGGGCGATCAGGCCTAAGAAAGAATGCATAAAATCCTGTGAAACCTACTTTGTTAATAACCTCAATTTAAATGATAAGGGTCCAAGCAGGAAGTGAGTTTGTTCCCCAAAGTTTTATGGCCCTTTAACTATCTGACCCTGACTCAGAATAAGCCCTCAGAGTTCTTCGAATGTTATCTATCATTTAATCATTTCTGCCTGACAATGATTGATGAGCTTTACATATGCACCCTGTATTCCTGTGCAAATTGAACCCAATAAAAGCTTGTCAAGGCAAGGGTCAGGGTGCTCTCCTCTTGAGAGAGAAGCCGAGCCATCCCTTTTCCTCCACAGGACTCGGTAGTCCACGTGAATGTCTTGTCCCATCCATAACTCTGAAGACCCCAGGAGCCGAGATCCTCAACAACCCAAATTCTCTTATTAGTATTGAACCTTAAGGTCAGCACTAATTTGCATAGGAGGCTATAGGACAATTCCTTTGCAGAATATCTTTGAAAAGTATCAAGGATTAGAAAAATATGCGTTCACATTATTGCCATTACAATCATCTTTATAATTGGTGTCTATGGAATGTGTTAATAATGTACCATAATTATTTTGTCAGTAAAGTGATATTTATGGTGAATACCTGGTCTGAAATTAAGAATGAATCTGTTAGTATCTTCTGTTGGTCCTCTATATGAAGATGAGGATTAGGTAACCATCTAAACACTGTTCTTTCTACATAGTAGTTTCTGAGACATACAATCTGTTCCTGCCATAGGTCCAATAATAATGCCTGGAATTTTAGGAAGAGAATTTTATTCAGGGTTAAAGTTTACTTGGACTATTCTAACCTCATTCTACTTTTTGCATAGAACAGCTAGTCAAGATCCAGGGATTGGCCCTGGCTGGTGTGGCTCAGTTAGTTAGCCATTGTCCTACAAACCCAAAGGTTGTAACGGGTTTGATTCCCGGTCAAGGCACATGCCTGGGTTGTGGGCCAGGTCCCTAGTTAGGGGTGTGCGAGAGGCAACTAATTGATGTTTCCCTCCCTTTTCCCCTTCCCCTCTCTAAAAAATAAATAAAAATCTTAAAAAAAAAAGAACCAGGAATTGTTTTCTGCAGTTAAGATAAGCCCTGGCCAGGTAGCTCAGTTGGTTAGGGCATAGTTCTGATACACCAAGGTTATGGGTTTGATCCTCGGTCAGGGCACATATAAGAATCAACCAATGAATGCATAAATAAGTGGAACAATAAATTGAGGTTTCTTTCTCTGTCTCCCTTCCTCTAAGTCAATAAATTAAAAAAGAAGATAACAAATGTAATCCTTTGTTCATCTTTAGCTATCTGTATTTCAAATATGGTTAAGTAAACATTCTAGAAGAAAATACAGTATGGTTTAATTACACGTGATTATTAGACACAAGTGTGTGTGTGTGTATGTATATGTATGTATACACACACTTCATTGATTCCTTAAACTTTTTACACAATAGTATTCACTAAAACAGGAAATTTGTCTCAGGACCCACTGGTTGTTCCCTTCCTTATTCCTGTCTCTGCTGTCATCTTTTGCCCTTTATTCTGACTGCTCCATCTCCTAGCTTCTTAGACCCTGTTTGGCTTTTCACTTGAACAATTTTGACAAATCTCTTCCTCCCCAGATTCCTTCTAAGTTCACTGGGTGGAAAATGAATTTTCCTTGACCTTGTAGACCATTTTCCTTAACTGTTTCCAGAAAATACAATTCAGATGTGTCATTCTTAAAGTTCTTAAAACTCTTAAGATTCCTGTTACAAATTCATAGCACATATATTCATTTATTCAGCATAGCTGAGTAGATTCAAATATATCAAATTAAACAGCTATTAAGTATAACTATGCAAACTAGGAATTCTCTGTAAAATTGTACATGTATAATATGCAAAGTGAAAACAGTTGTTTTTAGGTGGTGATTTCTCAATTTTAATTTATGGGTTTTCGTATTTAAAAAAATTAATGTTCTTTACATTTTCTTTTTAATATAGAAAACACATTCATGGCTATGGTGATTTGGCAACATTCTAGATCATTTCTAGGTGAGGATCCAGTTGTTGAGAACATGTACTTTTTTTCAGCCTGTGTGGAACACATCCAGTGGGGTCCATCACAGAGTTTTGCTAACCTGTGCCCAGAGGAATACCACGTGCCTGAGCTGGCACTTAGGTTCTGAGGACAAAACTCAGCACTTGTGGAATTGTGAAGAAGTTCCGGTCTTTAGAAGCAGCAGGTTTCTGGCTTTCCTACTCTCTTAACTCATTGTATTATAAAGTCAAGTTTCTCTCTAAAGGATTTCTTATTGCAAAAAAAAAAAAAAATGAAAGATAACCAACTTATACCATACACATGAATAAATTCAAAATGGATAAAAGACTTAAATGTAGATTGCGAAACCATAAAAATCCTAGAGGAAAACAAAGGCAGTAGCATTTCAGATATCCCACGAAGGAATATTTTTTGCCGATATATCTCTTAGGGCGAGAGAAACAAAGAAAGAAATGAACAAATGAGACCATATCCAACTACAAAGCTTCTGTACAGCAAAAGAAACCATCCACAAAATGGAAAGGGAACCCACTGTGTGGGAGAACATACTTGCCAATGATACATCTGATAAATGGTTAATATCCAAAATATATAAAGGGCCCAATTAAAACATGGGCAAAGGATCTCAATAGACACTTCTCCAAGGGGGACATACAGATGGTTAATAGACACATGAGAAAATGCTCAATGTCACTAATCATCAGAGAAATGCAAATTAAAACCACAATGAACTATCACCTCATCTTTGTCAAAATGGCTATCATCAATAAATCCACACCAAGTGCCGATGAGGATGTGGGGAGAAGGGAACCCTCGTGCACTGTTGGTGGGAATGTAGACTGGTGCAGCACCACTGTGGCAAACAGTATGGAGTTTCCTAAAAATATATAAAATGGAACTGCCTTTTGACCCAGTGATCCCAATTCTGGTAATATATCCTAAGAATTCTGAAACACCAATTTGAAAGAATATATTATTTACAATAGCTAAGATCTGGAAACAACCCAAATGCCCATCAGTAGATGAGTGGATAAAAAAGTTGTGGGACATTTACACAATGGAATACTACTAAGCTGTAAAAAAGAGGGAACGCTTACCTTTTGTGACAGCATGGATGGATCTGGAGAGCATTATGCTAAGTGAAATAAGCCAGTTGGAGAAGGACAAATACCATATGATCTCACTTATATGTGGAATCTAATGAACAAAATAAACTGACAAAAAAAAACAAACAGGCACGGATACATGGAACAGATTGACAGCTGTCAGTGGGGAGAAGGAGGGAGGGGACTGCGTGAAAGAAGGTGAAGGGATCAGCCAAAGAACATAGATGCATAACATGTAAACACAGACAACAGTGTGGTGATAGCCAGAGGGAAGGTGGGGGCGACGGCTGGTGAAGGTGGGCAAACGGGGGAGGAATGGGTACATCTGTACTAACATCAACAAAAAGGAAGTTAAAACAATTTCTTATTGTTACTCTAAGGGAATTAAAATTCAGTGATGCCAGTGAGTTGGCTGTCATCGATTCTTGGCCTTCAGAATTATGCACAGGCAAGCAAGCACCCTGGGACCAAGGTGGGGGTTTGCCTGATTAATATGATCTTGGTTAATACATAAAGCTCATCTGGAAATCAGTTTTCCCTATCAATAAATTTAGGGTCTCCATCTTACCCTGCTCTAAAAATCTGGACTCCCACTCTTGTATTCATTTTCTGATTGCTGCCAGTGGAACTCTCGGTTCGGGCTCCAGCCCACCTCTCATCCACTGGCCTCTTCCACGAGGCAGAGGTTTGAGGGAGGGCCACGCTCCGGTGTCCTTTGTGTCCCACGTCTGTTTTGGATGCAGTGCTCTTTATTTGCATAATGACTGGCTACATGCTCCCTGGCACTTGTTCAAAGAAAACACTTCCCTGTCCTGCTGTAGCAATAGTCAGGGAGCCCAGCTTCAAAGCTAATTAAATCGAAGTGTTACTCCTGATTTTTCAGCCTAGTACCTTCAAAGTCACTAAGTATTCCAGCGTCTTCAGTGTTTGGAGGAATTTTTTCAAGTGAGTCAGAGTTGTTTTCAGAAAGTAACACCTTTTTTTTAAGAAAATAGTTTCAATTTTGTGGTTTCAATTTCACATGTGAGAAAGGTGGGGTGTTCCCTTTTGACTGAAATTAGTGCATTTTCTAAAGCTGCTTTTATTTCTCAAGAAATGGATGATGAGCTTGCAAACATCGTTTTTCTAGCACTGGATATAGTAGATTTATTCCCATTTTTAAACTGTCAAAATAAAAGTGCACATGCATTTGAAAGAATGATAAATGAGCCGCAGGCAACGCCCATCCAAGTTAAGACCGAGAACACGGTCAGTGGCTTGGGAATGCCTCCCTGGCCATCCCAGGTGCCCTGAAAGGTAACTTTGTAGTACTTTTCTGCTTTTCTTTATGTTATACTACTTACACAAGTGTCCCTAAATAAAACAGTGCTTACATTTGTCTGCTTGCAACTCTATATAAATGGAATTATATTGTGTTATATGTGAGTACATCTTTGTTATGCAATTTATTTTTGAGTTCTCAATTCTATTCCATTTCTATTTATCTGTGTCCTCTGAAAATACCACACTGATTAATTACTATTAACTTTATCTTTGAGTTATTGTTGAGATTATTACAGATGACCCCATTTCCCACCGCCTTTGATCACTATAATGTTATACTACATCTAACGTAAAGTAGTGTTTTGACTATTCTTCATCCTTTGAGTTCTGTATAACATTATTTGGGCCCCCAGCTGCTCAAAACTTGCTTGATCATAATTCTTAAATTTTTATAATTAATCTATTTGGTCTATTTATGCTGTTTTCCCTCTAACTTTTACATTTATGTAATAATATAATGAACTCTTGTGAATCCACCGTTCAACCCAAGAATTAAAACATGACCAGGAACTTTCTCAACCTTTGTGCTCCTCCATCTCTTTCCCTTAATTTCCTTATCCTGAATTTCATTTTTATAATAAACACATATTTATGTGTATATATATATATAT